>JAPMOQ010027759.1:1189310-1204972 GCA_026543055.1 Argiope trifasciata | reverse complement strand
GTTAGCTTTTTAAATTGCTGATGAGATTAGGTATTTAAAGTGAAAAAATTAAAGAAGTTTATTGCAAACTGTCTCAAAAATTCTTAGTTTCTATTAATTAGCTAATTATTTACAAAGATATATATTAATATATCTAATTTTTGTATTTTTTCTAATACTAAAAAAAAAAAAAAAACAGAGAGGAAATATAACAATTGCTAAAAAATTAAGCCGAGAAATTTTGATGAATTTTACTTTGAGTTAGAAAAACTGATTTCTGCAGTTATATCTGCTCATTCGTCTGTCTCTTAATCTGGGAATACAATAACTCAAAAACACAGCAAAAACGGAATTTGTGGATTTTTATTAAATTGTGGTGAATTTTATTGAGAATAAATCTATTTGTCGGTCCTTATCTTTGTAAACATAATTCAAAAAAGACAAAAAATAAAGGAAATTTGGTATAGAATGTCGCTATCCATTGAACATCAAAACAAATGTGGTTTTATATGAAATTTCGTTAGCAGTCTTTTTTATTTATATATTCAGGTCTTTTATAATTATTCTAATTATCCTCTAAACGAACAGTTTGAACTTCATAGAAATTGGATTACGGATTTTTTTCATAAAACAGTTTTACCTGCAAAGCAAATATATGCGTGGATAATGAACACTTCACCGAATGAAAAAAAAAAACAAATCTCGTCGGGTGTAAAATTCGCAGAACAACTGTTTTTTTAAAAAATATATTTTTTTCTGTTTTATCATGCCTTCTCTCCTAATTTTTCCGATCGAAATCTAAATTCTAAGAAATGGAATTTTTTGTAAAAGATTTTTTTATGTTTTAAAAGGTAATACGCATATAATAACGAATACTTCATCGGACGAACACGAAAACAAATATTAGTGAGCGTAAAATTCGTAGAACAATGTTTTTTTGTTTTCTGTTTATCTTTCCTTTTTCAGTTTTGTCTAGTCTTCTTTCATAAATATTCCGATTGAAAACTAAATACAGAATTTGATCTATTAATGAACATTATTTGCACAGGAATTTTAATAATGGATTTTTTTGTAAAAGAGTTGTATGTCCTTTAAGAAAATACGCATATACACTGATGGAAAAAAAATCCCAACTCTAGGAAGGAGCTGTGCTAGATAAACGAAATTTGGTAGGCGTGTTTATACATCTGAAAGATGACGTCAATTCAAATTTCGAGCTACGCGCGTAAGTGTGGCGCTAGTAGCGACACTATGAACATGCAAATGAGGTTTGCTTTAAACAAGCGCTGTAAGGTTCGTGATCGTTATTTACAGTTGAGATTTGACGTACTGGGTTAATGTTAGTCAAGGATGCCTCTGAGAAGACGAAGAAGCCATTATCAACAGCTCACTGAGTTTGAACGAGGTCGTGTTGTAGGGCTACGAGAAGTTGGGTTTTCTTTTCGCGATATTGCTGAAAGACTTGGAAGGAATGTAAACGTCAACACGGCTAGGTGCTTCTCATTTCTGCAATGAAAAATGCCGCAGGACAGAAACGATGACACATATCTTCCCCCAAGGCAGAGATTAACGTTGTCACGATGCCATTAATCCAGCTTTGCACCGACTCGTTGAAAGATGGTTAGTGGCGCACACATATCGAATTCGCCATTGTTCGAGTGGAACATTAGTTTAGATAGAAGAGACACAGCCGAAAACGTCGGAAGATGTTTCAATTTGTACTTTATGAAAGATTAGTTCTCTACGTATAGAATCAATAGAAGGGACATATTTTTTTACAGCATCTGATTTCCAGTTTTCGACTGAGTGAAAGATGTTTAGTGCAATATCCGATCACAAATCAATGTCGTCATACCATATGTAGAACAAGTATGCTAAAATGTTTACTTTTGAAATAATATCTACAGTCAGTGGCCCGAATTTGATGTAAATATACACTGATGGAAAAAAAATCCCAACACTAGGAAGGAGCTGTGCTAGATAAACGAAATTTGGTAGACGTGTTTATACATCTGAAACATGACGTCGATTCAAATTTCAAGCTACGCGCGTAAGTGTGGTGCTAGTAGCGACACTATGAACATGCAAATGAGGTTTGCTTTAAACAAGCGCTGTAAGGTTCGTGATCGTTATTTACAGTTGAGATTTGACGTAGTGGGTTAATACTAGTCAAGGATGCCTCTGAGAAGACGAAGAAGCCATTATCAACAGCTCACTGAGTTTGAACGAGGTCGTGTTGCTGGGTTACGAGAAGGTGGGTTTTCTTTCCACGATATTGCTGAAAGACTTGGCAGGAATGTATCCACTGTGCATGAGTATTGGCGGCAGGGTTCAAGGGAAGGTACTGCCTCAAGAAGACCAGGTTCTGGGCGGCCACGTGGTGCTACTGAGAGGGAAGACCGTCGTATTCGGCGCATGGCTGTGGCTAATCGTACTGCGTCTGCAGCTGATATTCGAGCTGCAGTTGGCACCACAGTGACACAACGAACTGTTACAAATCGGTTACTTCAAGGACAGCTCCGAGCCAGACGCCCTGTACAGTGCGTTCCACTGACTTAAAAAACTGCCGTTTGCCACGTGAGTTGTGTCAAGCTAGAGCTCATTGGAGGACGAAGTGGAGATCTGTTGAGTTTTCTGATGAAAGCCGGTTCTGCCTTGGTCGCAGTGATAGCCGTTTGTTGGTTAGAAAGAGGCCAGGTGAACGCCTGCTAGTGACCTGTCTCCGGCCTAGACACACAGGGCCTACTCCTGGAGTTATGGTTTGGGGAGCAATTTCGTATGACAGCAGGAGCACTCTCGTGGTTATCCCACGCACCCTGACTGCAAATTTGTACGTCAGTCTAGTGATACAACCTTTTGTGCTGCCATTCATTAACAGCATGCAAGGGGGTGTTTTCCAACAGGATAACGCTCGCCCTCATACCACTGTTGTAACCCAACATGCTCTACAGAGTGTCTACATGTTGCCTTGGCCTGCTAGATCACCAGATCTTTCTCCAACCAAGCACGTATGGGACATCATTGGATGACAACTCCAGCGTCATTCCCAACCAGCATTAACCGTCCCTGCATTGACCGCCCAAGTGCAACAGGCATGGAACTCCCTCCCACAAACTGACATCCGACACCTGTACGACACGATGCATGCTCGTTTGCATGCTTGCATTCAAAATTCTGGTAGTTACACCGGTTACTAATGTACCAACATTTCACATTTGAAATAGCTCTTCTCGCCAATGGCTCTACCTGTGATCTTGAAACTTTAATCAATTAAATATGTTACCTAGACGAATGTATTCCTAAAATTTCATTGCTGTACAATAATTTTTTCTTGGTGTTGGGATTTTTTTCCATCAGTGTATATAGCTTATACTTTACTAGTCGAACACAAAAACAAATGTCGTCAAGTGTAAAATTCACTGAATAATCTTTTCCTGTTTATCTTTATTTCTCATAATTATTCTAATAAAAGATTAAATAAGAATTCGAACTGTTAGGGAACTATTTTAATTGTAAAGAAATGGGATAAATGCTATTTATCAATAAGAGCTTTATGTCTGTAAAGTAAATACACATGCAGTAAAGAATAATTCATCGAGCGAATTCGAAAACATGTAAAAAATATGAAAAATTCGCAGAATTTATTCTGTTTATCCTTTTTTGAAATTTTATTGTCTTTCGTAATTAGTCTAATATAAAACTAAGTATAGAATTCAAATTAAAAAGAGAAATAATGAAGAGCTCGAACTCTTTAGAAATCGGACAATATATATTTTTGTACAAGAGTTTTATGTTCGCCAAGATAAAGAGCACCTCGTTGAAAGGACACAAAAACAAATGACATATCGTTTGTAAAATTCTCCGAACAAACTTTTTCTGTCAAATCTGGTGCCGTCTTCGAAGATAATAATAGATTTAAAAAAAAGATTTTCTGAGAGTAACAGCAAGATTTCTAGTTGAACATATAAAAGAGGAATTCAGATAGATGTTTATCTTCGTCTTTCATAATTATTCTAATAAAAGACTAAATAAGAATTCGAACTATTAGGGGACATTTTTAATTGTAAAGAAATTGGATAACTGCTATTTACCAACGGGAGGTTTATTTCTGTAAAGTAAATACACATGCAGTAAAGAATAATTCATCGAGCAAACTTAAAAACATGTAAAAAATATGAAAAATTCACAGAATTTATTGTTTATTCTTTTTAAAACATTTTTTTATTGTCTGATGGAAAATTAAATTCGGAAATCTAACCAAATAAAGAAATAATGAAGAGTTTGAACTCTCTAGAAATCGGACAATAGATATGTTCGCCAAGAAAAAGAGCATCTCGAAGAAAGGCCACAAAAACAAATGACACATCGTTTGTAAAATTCGCAGAACAAACTTTTTCTGTCAAATCTGATGCGGTGGTAGAAGATAATAATAGATTTTAAAAGGATTTTCTGAGAGTAACAGCAAGATATCTAGGTGAACATATAAAAGAGGAATTCGGAACGAAAATCAAAATCGAAAATGAGAAGTGAAAGACGTCGCAAATTTTCTGTTCCAGCATGATATTCGGTGAACTTCATTTTATCAATAAATGACATTTTCCTTTTCTAATTAAATAATTTTCGCTCTCTGAATTTTTGCAATCGCTTTCCTAATTTTTAGAAAAGCTGATAATGGATTTTGGAATAAAGAAAATGGAATGCCAGAAACTCTGTTTGTTGTTAAATTAAAGGCAAAAAATTCTAATTATTCTTATAGCATACAAATAAAAAATATATAAAAACATTATTTCTGGCATAACATTATTGTAAAAAATATTTTAATTACTTTATCTACAAAACCAATTTATCAAATCTCACATAATTTCTGATAATAAAAGATAGTTTAAGGAATAATTCAAGTAACAAACAACGAATTATTTGGTATTGCATTCATTCCCATATCATGCATTGCAATTATCTTTCATAACACTTCACGGGGCGAGTGTAATTGAATAATGAACGATTTGAGAAATGGCTATCAATTTAGAACGAATTATAAATTGTGTCCCAAAATTAATACTAGATTTGAATTTTCCACCATTCTTGCAGTAAAGTATTGGCAACTCTGTTTAAACAAACCATTTGACAGCTGATAGTTTAAGACTAATAAAAATGGTGCGTTATACGATAGAACAACGTGTTAACTCAAATTTGAATTAATTAAAAAACACAGTTATTGTTTAATTGTTATATTCTAATAAAATCATAAACCACAGAGAGTAGGTTTATGTATGGAATAACAGGGCAGATGTCCTCCATGGCTTCTCTGGCACACACGCACTATTTTGGCGAAATTTCCTATAATCATTTTGTATGAATGTGGCCGAATTTCGTTGATGCAACTTTGAATTTCCTAATTCAATGCAAGCGTGCTTGTGGGTTTGTGGACATCAACATCTTACTTCAAATAACACTTAAAATAGTAATCCAACGGTGTTAAATTACACGATCTTGAAAGGCCAATTCTTACATTTTCGAACTGTGGCATCCAGACTTCCATCATCATCTTCCATTTAAATGCTGTTCAACAATGAAAACATGTTGTTCAATCCATTTTAACTAACCCTAAACTGCTAGCTGTCAAATGGTTCTTTTCAATACAGGTACCAATACTTTACTGAGCGAATGGTGACAAATTAAAATCTTTCATTAATTTTGAGACACACTTTATTTTCTCAATGATAAACTACCGAAGTAATATTTCATAACAGTTCATTGATTCTACGTTATTTATTAACGAACATTTTAGTTTTCGAACGTCAAATCTAGAGGCAATCTGCTCAATCATTAATAAACCTTTGTCTTGCCACTGATAGCTTTTGTTCTGGTTTGTTATCATTGAAGAAAAAAAAAATTGTGTAACGAATATTGATCGTATTATGTTTTCTTAATGATCAGCCATTTTAGTGACATTCCATTACTATTCAGCGATTTTACGTGATTGATTCATGAGCATTTTTTAAAATATATTTCTGACATTCACTTAGCTTACTAGTGTTCTTTAAATAAGGTAACTTCATAATTATCATTTGCAGTATTTCGATGGATTTATGTGATTGGTTAACGAACAATTTACGTAAGAATTAAATCGATTTTAAACGAATTACACTTGCTCACAGATTACATACTGCAATAACCATCTACTTCAAAGGATTTCTATAATGTAAGAAAGAACAACTTGATTAATAATTACAATTGTTGATTGATTAATCTTGAATAGAATACATTAGCTGCCTACTAGCAAATATTAGAAGCATTTCCAAACACTTTACTGGATATACTTAATAGCTTAATGAATGATTGGTTGTCGATTTTGAATTAATTATTCCAGAAACAAAAATCTTCTTTAAAGTTAACCCTCATGGATTTGTGTGATTGGTTAATGAGCAATTAGTATAGCGAAAGATGTTTAAAATGGCTCACCGGTTATTCATTGTAGTTATCTTTCACAGGATTTGGTTTACTAGTCAACGAAGAATGTGTATAACGAACAATGAATGGATTATGTTTGCTCCTAAATTTCCCCCTGTAGTTGTTTTTCATGGAATTTGATTGATTAGTTTCAGAACAAAACATGCATATAACGAACAATGACTTTGCATGGAATACTTAACGATCATCCACTGTAGTTGCCTTTAATTGTATTTCACATGATTTTCTTGTTTAGGTAACAAGCAATATGAATAACGAATTTGGCAATGAACGAATAATATGGGCTGACAATACCCATCTGTAATACATTTTGATATATTATAGGGATTTTTTTTCTCTATGGATTTGCATTCCGAAATCCAATTTAGTTGAACTAGAATTCGCTTGATTTGTTTATAAACAATTTTCGTAACGGATACCGACTTCGAGCTCAAGGCTTGCACTCTCCATTGTAATGTACCTTTTAATATATTTCCTTGAACTTGCCGATCTCGTCATCAAGACTTTTGGTGGAATATAGATTTTATTTTCCCTTTGCACCTTTATAGACACAACAACAACAATATATTTCATTGGATTTGTTTGATTAGTTAACAAGCTATAGATGTAACGAACAATGGATGTAACATGACAATCAACAATGACCTGTTCAATATCAGACAACAACAACAATTGTAATTTATTTTGATATTATTATTAATTTTCTTTTTTTCAATGGATACGAACTCTAAAATTCAATTTCGTAGGTGTAAGATGTGCTTAATTTGTGTGTGAACGATTTGTCTAACTTATACTAACTTCAAACGGATTGCTCACACATCATCCATTGTAATTACCTTTTACTTGATTTCCTTTTACTTACCTTCCACTTACTTTTCCTTGATGAATTTACAAGACATGTACTTAGCGAACATGGTAATGGATGAATAATGTTAGCTAATCAATAACTATCTGTAAACTATTTTGAAAATATTGTAGTGAATTTTCTTTTTTTTGTATGGATTTACATTCACAAAATTCATTTTCGTAGAAATGGGATTTGCTTGACTTGTTTATGAAAGATTTGTATAAATAACACCAACTTCGAACGGACAGCTTAAGTTCAACCATCATTCATTGTAGTTACTTTTTACTGTATATCACAGGATTTGCTTCCTTTATTGCTTAGTTAACAAGCGATAAATATAATGAACATGGCAACGAACAATGAATGTACAATGTCAGCTAACAATTGCTGCTATATATAACCTATTTCAAAAATATTGCAATGAATTTTCTTTTTTTTTCCTTCTTTGGATTTGAATTTCAAAATTCAACCTCGTAGAATTTCATTTTCCATGAAATCAATGCCACGCACCAATTCATATAATGAAGTTCTTTTTTTACCTCATTATTCGAAGAAAGAGCTCTTCGTATAAATTCTTGGGAGGAATATCGAGACTGTTTTCCGTTCGGAGAAAATAATGATTCAATTTGGGACGATCGAAAGCGAGGGATGATGATTTATTCTCTAATTAGCGAAAACGATTCTTGAGAACTTGTTTACAGAAAAACAGGAATAATCGATTTTCGTGAATCCTCCGCTCTTCGGAGAAAACGAAATATGTCGATTTACCGACGATTATTATTTCCTTCGAGAAGTGAAATGAATAAGCATTTTTTCATGGATGAATGGGAAGCTGTTATTATGTTATTATCTTACATAGCATTGATTTTGTTTATTTTGTGATACCTCTTAGTTTATCTTACAATCACAGAGACTTTACGAGTTTTGATGCTTATGGTTCTTTGAAAATGCGATTCAACTGAAGAATTTTATTAATTCAGAATGAATAATTTTTCATTTATTTAAAATTTTGTAAACCAATTTGGGCCTTGAATCTGAGCTGTAACCTTGATTGAATAAATATACATAAGTTACTTAGAAATTCTGTTAATTTCATGGCCTCAAAAAAAATCCAATTTGAATAGGACTCCAGAAAGCGGGAACTTTACAAAGGGAAAGAAATCAACCTGAAGTTCTTCTTCAAAACTTTAATATTTTGAAAATGTTATTAAATCTGTATTTATTTAACTCATTCCTAAGATTTTTGCAAGAAATATTAAGCGCGTCTTTCCAATTATTTGGCTTTTTGTCGGTACATCAATGGTACAGGATGGTTATAACTAAAGTGGCATTTTTCAGATTCTTTTAGAACCCGTTCTACCTTTGGGATTTTGAGTGAATTTGATGTATACGAGGGGTGATAAAAAAAAGTTTAAAAGGCGAAGCAAAAATATTTTATTAACTAAAGACACAGTCAACAAATGCAATTAAGAGACATGTGTGACAGTCCATTTTCTACATAATTGCCAAACCTGTTGAGGCATTTATCCCACCACCGGAATAATTTGTTTAACCCCTCTTGGTAATAATCGAGTCCTGGTTATTGAGCCCTTTCTGGGCACCTTTTTGAACATCACCGTCTGATATGAATATTCTTTTGGATAAGTGTTTCTTCGATACCAAGAAAAGGAAATAGTCACTGGGAGCAAAATCGGAACTATATCGGGGGTAGTTCCAGATCCCCATCTAAACGCTCCCCCCCATCTAAACACTTCCAGCAATCTCTCTGTTCGTTTCAAGAGAACAACACCATTTCGCCACCTGTTGTCTGTACTCATTGCTTCCCCAACGTACACTTCATCGATTTGTCTGTGAATGTCCGATGGAGACACATTCTTGGCCCATAGAAAAAGGTATCACCGCTTGCACCTATGTCCGAGACCACTTTTTTAGACGTCTGTAGTCACTTATCTGAAACAAGGCTCATATCAGACGCTGATGTTCAAAAAGTTGCCGAGAACGGGCTCAATAACCAGATTACTGTCGCGGTTTCGGGTCCCAGTACTAACATTATCTCCTCCAACGTCCGGTTAAGAGAATTAGTGCTATCTGTCTCCATTCTGGGTTACAATATTCATATCCACAATTTTATTTTCCAAATATTGCTGATTGTAAACTTTTTTTGGGATCACCCCTCATATATTATATGGACCATCAGGAAAATATTTCTAAATAAAAAATAATTCAAATTTTTAAATGTGTATGGTCTATAGCTACTGAGTCAAATCTGCATTTTGCTCTACATTAGTTAGCTGAAAGATGATTCTGTGTTAACTAAAAGATTTGCCCTCTCTCACATATAGCTACGATCGAAGTGTACCGAATGGAATATTTTACCGAATGTTGACTCACTATTGCAGATCCTCAATAAAGAAATGCAGTCTATTTTAATGTTACAAAATCGTACGATATTTCAAACATTATAAGAGTCGATAGGTTTGGCACCATATAGGATATAAATCATTTTATACTTATTACGAATGATTTTTGTTTCAAAAAGGGTTGTCAGTTCCTATTTGTGACTAGAATTGAAGAGTTTGCTGCAAAAAGGCTGTAGCTCCGATTATTCAAATTTTCAGATAGTTGTTAAAAACTTCTGAAAATTCTAAATGAGACATATAGATACATCCCTTGAGAAACACGAGAACTAATATTGGAGCCCCATTTTTAACAAATGGACAAGGATTTTTTTTCACCTCATACCTCCTCTAATTTCCCCAAAATTGGAGCTACGTACTTTTTGCAGCAAACCCTTCAATTATTCCCATTCCGGTTATTGCAGTGCTGATCTCTCATCTTCGACCTCGTGTTCCAGCCAGTAACATCTATTAGAAGACTACTTCTCATTCATCATGTAGATTGGTGACATTAAATGTTTATTGGTCGATGAATTTTGGCACCATGTAGTATGTAAATAATGTTATATTTATTAAAATTATTTGTGCTCCTTAAATTATTGCCAATTCCTTGTTGGACTCAAGCCATACACATTCTGAGTGACTCTGATATTAGGTTTTCGACTTTGTGTAAATGCGAAAGGCAGTCTTCAAAATGCTTCTTCTTCTTCGTCATTCAGTTTGTTGGACTTGAATATTTAAAAGTTAATTTTTCGCAGATGTAGTAATCAGGTAATTTCTTTTGCAAGAATGCATAATATTGTTACAATCATGTAAAGTTTCTTCCTAGCATGATTAGTTGAATGACTGGGTAGACCATATGAGTGCTGATCGAGTACTGCGTTATTGACCTCCGAGCATAGCGAAAAGCTTGGCGAGCATTTGGTGGCATGGCGACCAACTGGATAATGCTGGAAACATAGAGAATTTTTACTACCCTTCCAACAGGAGCTAATATGCACCCTGATTGGAAGAGAAGGTTCTCAGCCCTCTTCCCGGAAGCTATAAAAGACTGGAGTCACAAGCTGAAAGTTAATTGAAGCTTAACCGGAGTCGCAGACAAGTATTGTGTTTTCTAGAGAATAACGAAGCAACGGCGGAGTGCCAACGTTGTGTGGGTGAACGCTGAATTGCTATGAGTGAAGTAGTCAGTCTTATGGTAGTGATACAGCTAAAGCGAAGGACAGTGGGAAGTTTCAGCAGTCTGGAGAGATCGTAGATCGAAGTTCCTCTTTCCTGCTGAATCTTGTCTGGCTGATATGTGTGCTGTGGACGTTTTTACCACCGGATATCTACTTGTGGGATGTTGTTGTTGTTGTGTGCTGCTGCGTGTTTGTCTCGGCTGTGCATATTTGTCGTCTTTGTTCTGTCCTGTCTTCAGATAAATAAACGTTGTCGTTGTTTCTTACTCAGGTCCGATGGTATGCTCTCACTCCATACACCTTTTACGCAAAACGAACCCGGCGGTAAAAATCCGTAATAATACATAAACTTATGTTCGTATCTTCCTCACGTTTTATGATGTTTTAAATTACTTCTTTTTTAGGTTCCCAGAAAATGCTATACTATTGTATTGTGTGTTCGAAGAATTCATTTATTTGATTCATTAATAATAAAAGCATTTCTTGCATGGCATGCCTTGTCGAATTTTCATAATAGTGCATTCGCAATAAATTTTCTGTTTATAAAATAGCTTCAATAATAGCTTGTGGTACTCTGGTCTTGGACATTCATTTGATACTATGCTATTGGTGCTTCGCGGTCGAACTTGCATATGCGCGAGAGCCATCCATCAGAATGTTTTTCTGCTCCTTCAAAGTGTATTTTAAGATATATAACTCTAAATTTTTCATAAATGTAGTTATTAATTAATTTCTGTCTTGAAGAGATGTGAAACATATGATCATGTATTCATAATATCTTTACAATTGTTCATTTTTTTAATCTCTGCTTCGTTTATATCTCCTCTAAAAACTTCACTTTACGCGGCTTAAACTCTTTTCGACTTTAGTGTCTTTGAATTCAACTAAGAATTGAAGGGTTTACTGCAAAAAGGATGTAGCTTCAACCTAGAGGAATTTGGAGTTGTATGTACTATCACGTGGTGAAATAAAAACTTGTCCGTTCGGTGCTAAAAAGATGCAACTCTAATCGTTAGTTCTGAAGATGGAGCTGTTTTTCTCATTAGCTTGTTGCAATAGAGAGGTAGTCCTTACAGCCGGTTTTCATCAAGCTTGAATAAAGGTTACTTCCTTTTTGTAGCAAAGCTTTTAATTCAAGTCTTATCTTCGATTTCTTGTTGTTAGTAGGAATTTGAACTGCGTAGGATCTTTTGTATAGAATGTAATGTCTTGATACTCGATAGATCAAAGAATACTCAGAATTTTTAGACACTTCTATATATTACATCCCTATATATATATACTAAGAACAACTCGCTCTTATCTTGAATAAATAGTTATTATTTACACCGCAACAGTCCAAGTTGAAGGTTTTTACATGATCAGTTCTCCATCAATTCGTAAACACAACACGACTGGGAATTTACGGGTTGGTCAGTCATCGATCATTTCAGGTGGCGCTCCAAATCTCCCGGACTCGTGGGCGTACTCCAGCTGTCTCAAAAACTCTCTCTCCCCTTTCCAAAACACTCTGCGCATTTTATCTCAGTGACAGTCTTCACCTCCTCTTCCTCAGTGGCTACTGGTCCTCTCTTCCGGCCAATCATGTCCAGCAAAAGGGCCCTTTCAGTGGCGCCAGTCTGTCGTTGGAAGATAATTAAGGCGCGCAGAAAAATCTGGAACATGGGGTCCGCTTACAATAGGGAAATTTGGCATCCAAATGTTTGGATGTTCCATTGTCTCTGAAAGCACTATCACTGTCTTCTGGACGAGGAATTTCCACGTGTGTTCTTTCAGCTATAGATGCCTCAGGTCCCGAAAAGAGACCATCTGCAACATCTGGTTATCTCAAGGTGTCTAGCAAACACAAAGGCAACACAGCTGGCTGAAATATTTTATCACTAAGGGGGGATACGGAATGTTACAAGGATTTTCAAGTCATTTTTATTATTTTGCCTTTTTATTTGTAACGTATTCCACATACATAGCTTTATCAAAATAATTTGTCCCTTATCATTGGTTACCTACACAAAATCATACGGCGTCCAATTATGTAGATACACTTATTTAGTTAGTTCGTTACTTATTAAACTTCAGTTTTACCTTGAGATCCTTTGCCGGAATACTAAAATATTTTTCGAATTTTTGTTTCAACTTTCCACAAGATGTTTTCTTACCTTAAAATTACTTGATTTGATCATAATAAATTTGAAAGTTTTATAATTCGAAGCTTTTAGTAAAGTTTCTAGCAAGGAGATTTTCTGGAATTGACTATAATTGCCTTGAAATGTGTTTTATTTCTAAATATGTCTTAAAAAGACTTCTCTAATTTGATTATTATAGCTTTGATATCTGTAATGTCTTTACCCAAATATTTCCTGCTTTTAAAGAAGCCTCCTGCTTGAATTTAAACAAATGTAGAAAGCATTTAAAAGATATAGAAGTAGTATTGGAAACCAATATCATTACATATCTATTTGGAAATAAAAGTTAATTACAAACTTTGTTTCTGATGTCCTCGTTCAAAATTATGAACTACATTAGAAAACAAGTAATTTTTAAAAACAATATCAATTTTTATTTAGGTCAACCAAGAAAAAAAATTTAGTTACTTTTTATTAAATAATTATCAAAAAAATTATTAAGTATCAAAAAAGGGGTGATTCTCACAAGAACTGAACTCACATCTTCACCGTCGTGTGAAAAATACTGAAATCCTTGCATTTTAACGATTGAGCTACTGCCTTTTGATTTCCATTTTCATTGCAAACAGTCAAAACTCTGTTTAGAATATTAAAAATTAATTAAATTTAATTAATGAATTAAAATTTGAATGAAAAAAAAACTATATTAGCATCGAATGCACTAAAAGTTTTTTAAAAAAGCATTTGTTCTTGAGTGGTTGAGTAAAAACTATTCTATTAACGACTGAAAATTTGAACATGCTTATATATATATAGAGAGAGAGAGAGAGTGAACTAATAGTAGGAATTGAAAAATAATCAGTTTCAAATCGGAATTTTTTATTGAATGCTGAAGGGATGTTAGATCAATAAATTCCTACCTTGGCGACAAATGTGGTGATCATGCGGCAACAAATTTGGTGATCTTGAGTCAAAATTGTAGGTTCTCAAAAACACAAGAATTATGATAATACCTCTTTATGAACTCTAGAGTTCCAAATTCTTCTAGAAAATTCTATATTCTGTCAGAAAATATACAAAAATGTGAGAGCTTAAACATACGAAAATGTGAGAGCTTAAATCAAGCCAGTCGGGTGTATACACACTTTGAACTCCTTAGCCACACAGCTTTTTAAACAATAATTTACTATCAACGTGTGTGCTGTTGAATTTTAAAAGAATTGTATTTGCGCACGTTTCATTTTGCTACGCTTCTTTTGTATATTTCTTATGAAATAAACCATCGTTATCTATTATTGAGCTTCCACACAGTATATTTAATAGCTTTACAATAATAAATTTTGATCATACAGTTAAATCAAGATCTACACATTTTTAATATTCTTGTATTAATTTTTTTGCAATCTAGCTTGTCTATTTCCTTTAAAAGAGTTATGAATCATCTTTATTTCAAACTTTAAAAAATGCAATTTAATATCGATAGTAAAATGTTAAAGAATTAAATTATCTTTCTGTCAATAGATTGAAAATATTAAGTTGCCTGAGATTATTAAAAGTAATGCTTAAACAACCTTAACTCTTGCGTTATTAAAGTGCTTTAAAATTCAATAACAGTTTTCACATGTTATGAAAAATCTCTTTTCACTAAAACTAACGTGAAACAGGTTGAAATCTATTAGAGCATTAGAAGATTTTTCTAAAAGTTAATGCATTTCGTGACTAAAATCAACATCAAACAACATGATTAAACTGAGTTGTTTATCAAAGATACTAAAAATAACTTGGCTTTAATGGTGTCTTAGGTACATGCTTTTAAATCTAAAAGAATTTTGCACCTTTAGACTCTAGTGCTAATAACATTAGTTCTTTTATGGTTAACAAAATGTTATTGATTGCCCAAGATTACTTTTTACAGTGTTTTTATGTTTAAAGATTAAGAAATTATTGCTTTTAAGAGCTTGCTCTAAATAGAGTTATCTTTAAAGTGTTTGATTGATACTGATTTTTTTACGAATTTAACATTCTTGTTGAATCTTTTTTGGTTAATTAATTGCGCACTAAGTATAATAAAAGTTACGAAATAGCATTTATTTCAAAATATTGTTCCATTGTTTAAAATTATTTAACATTATTTTAATGACATATAGTTTATAATTTTAACTTTTTAAAAATTATAAAATGCTAAAATATTTTTCCATCCCCGAAGGAAAAATTCGAATTTCGCAATGGTGGAATTTATTTAATATGAGCCACCTTTGGCAACCAGCTGGTTTTGCTAATCTTAATACTAGTTAAAATTTTAACAATCAAATATTTTATTTAATTCCTATCTTAAAAGCTTCTTCATCAAAATATTTGAAAGCTTCAAATTTTGATAATCATATAATTCACTCATAATATTATAAAGGCTTTCAATCATAACATAATATGCATCTCTATAATTTTCTGTTAGCACCCGTAGAATTTATGCTTTAAATTAAAGTGGAAAGGATTAAACTGCAATCAATAAAAGAACATTTTTTTACTGAATCAAAGCATTTAAAAAAATAAATAAATATGAGTTCTGGAAACAGAGTCTAAGGGCATCTAAACCTTATGGACACTAAAGAATATCTTTCTTAACACATTAAAGGCGGGGGATCCTGACGAAAGTATGCTAGGTAAC
>JAPMOQ010027759.1:1160734-1174310 GCA_026543055.1 Argiope trifasciata | reverse complement strand
AAAAAAATCAAAACATCATTTTGATTTAAAAACAGTCATTTTGCTTAGTTATAAAATGTTCTACCTCTAAGGAACATTAGGTTTACTGTGAGGCGGATTTCAAAATTTTAATAGTGATCGACCTATAGTTCGATTACATACTTCTCAGACCATTGGATGGAGAAGGTTACTTTTCAACTTCTTGTTTAAAAGAATACCAGGGATTTTATATGGAATCAGGTTTCCAGTCTGGAACTTTAAATACGAAACAAAAGTCTAATTATTTAACAATTGTAATTCTATCAAAAGGTTCCTTTGAAATTTAACTATTCTTTGATAATCCTCAATAAAAAATGCAGAAAAAGGTATATGGATAGCAACGAAGTTTAAAAGTAATTTTTTGAATTCAATTTTTGTTTTTCTAATGCATGTCAAAAAAACGAATGAAAATTTTATATTAAACATTACATTTTTTTATATTTTGTAGTATCAAAAAAAAGAGCTATAAAGTGATTTTCCTCCATTTCTTACTTATCGATTAGGTTAAATTAGAACATCTATGAAAAGATTATATTTACCTTTGGCATCATATATTATCTGACAATGTTACTGATTTGAACTATTTTTTAAGTGAATCAGTTTTAATCTTGATTAGTTTATCAGAAATTAAATATCTAATTGTCGAAATTGTTGACCTTTGCTAGTTCAGTATTTATAAATGAACATTTCATGCATTTTAAACTAATTTTTATAAATTCATAAATCGATTGTAATACTGTGCTTCATGGATCTTCGAATTTAACAAATAATCTGTAATCAGTTATTATTATTTTTAAAAACCTGTGGTGGTAATCTATAGCCTCATAAAGCTTTTGAAAGTAATAGTATTTAATCCGTAAGCTTGCTTTAAATCAGTAAAGATAAACGAAAAATGTTCGTACTATTCTGGTTCAATATATTAAAAAAATATTTTTGTAGATTTCTATAAAATTTATGGAATAGAATTTACGGAAGCACAGTAATCGAATATAAAGATCCTTATCGATCTTTTCAAAAGAAAATTTTCGCTAATTTCTTTCAACTTTTTTGTTGTTTGACATCAAAATTTTACATAACAAACAACAGAGCTTGCAGAATAAAGCATTATTCTCTTGACTTCTTTTTCTTTCATTGTAAGCGAATCATTCTGTACACTGAACAAACGATATTTTAAATTTATTTTAGGCTGAAAGTTTTATTTGGAAAATGTAGAAAATGAGATAGAGGAACAGACGATTACATAACTCTAAAAGAAACAAACGAAATGAGAAAAAAATACATCAATAAATTTAAAAAAGGAAAATAAATAAAAAAATAAAATAAAATGAAAAAAACTTTAAATGATAAAAATAATATATAGCATAATAATAAAATGAATAAATATTAATAAATTAACGAGCCTAACCCTTTAAAGATGAAAAGATCGTTTGTTTGACACCAATTTTAATTGCATTAACCCCGACAAAATAAAATAATTTTTTTGAAATTTAAAATAAAAGTTTAATAACAAAAGTTTGAAAGTCTTATATTTGAATTTTATGTAGAAAAAAATCATGCCGTGTTTTAGAAAAACACGCCCAAGTCAAAGAAGTGAAAGGATTTAAAGTTTATTTTTGCTGCTCTCGCTTCATTCTAGGGGGAAAAAAGAGGAAATAAAAAAAATTCCTGTTCCTGATTTTTTAAGACTATAATTGAAGCTATACATAACATCTTCCTGTTTTTTTTTCAGAAAAAAAAGATAGTTTGTATTTTTCTGTTTTTAAATAACGTTCTTTTGCAAATTTCAGCAATTCGATTTTTTTTCATGACCTAGTGAATAACAACAACAAATTTTTTTTTACTGGAGTAAGATCATTTTCAGCTTTGTAGAGAAAAAAATTTATTTTAATCTCATTCATATTTCTTTTTTGACCCTTCAACGTTGAAATCCTGTCAGGAATTGCGAATTTCGTTTTTCAGTCCAGTTTTTAAGATCAGTAAAAAAAAATAACACGTCAGATATTACTTACAGTCTTATATTTTTGTTCATAGCATTAAAATTAGACAGTGTATTTAACTTTTTGCTTTCATTCCAAAAAAAATAATTATGATAGTAAAAATAAGGAGCTGATGAAAGATCATGATTTATAAATAGCAATTATATAAAAAGTCATCTGAAGGAGGAAAAAAAATAAGGCCAATCGCTCAAAATATTAACAAAGAAAATAAATTTTTTATAACGAATAAAAATATTTTTTTCCATATGCGCAGTTCTTCAGTATTTTTTTGGCCTTTTTCAAAATTTAAAACCTTTTTTATGTAACATTCTTTTTTTTTTCTTCTTTATTTTAAATTAAGCGTTATAAATAAAGGAATAAAAAGACTAAATTTAGACTAAAAAAAATTTAAAATCTCTCCAATAATCATTGTATTCCTTCTATTATTCTTGAATATTTCAGCAATATACAATGTTTTGTGGTTAGCTTCGTGGTATAAGTAACTCGTTGACTGGTAAATAATGTAGTCAAATTCCCATCTTTTCTGTAACAATCAAAGTGACAAGAATCAATTTCCGTATGACGTATATCGTCCATTTAACCTATTGTATTTTTGAATTATTGTGTTCTCTTATACAGGAACAGACAGACGTAAGGTATACATAAAAAATTTAACTTAAATCTATAATTTTTGTTAAAAAAATCTCGCAGAAATTTCTAATAATGTTCTAGAAAAATCCCATTTGCGAGTTATTGATTCAGAGACAAAAAGATATCATTCCAATTCCTGCAGATCAAGAGATATCGGAAACAAGGCAATTCTTCAAAGTCTAGAGTTCAAATCTTTTTTTTTTAACGGTTACAGTTTTTTAAAGTATATTTCGTATATGAGAAGGCAAAATGAAATTCAAAGTTGAAAATATATTCATGGAAGAAAATTCTAATTCAACTGGCAGGAGAGATAGATATCAAAGCATCAAAATCAGACATCATATTGATGTCAGCTTTCAGAAATCATTTTGCTCATAATGTTCTCACAGATAAAATTTCTGAAAACAATTGTAATTACATTTTTTTAGTTTAAATTCTTTTATAATTACGCTATTTGTAATACATTTAAGATATTTAACAACAGTTAGTAGTTGCATTCAACCATGGTTCAGTTTTGCTAATTTTTATTTCATGTGTAAGCTTATGATATTTAGATATGATATCAATAGATTATCTACACCCAGTACTACTCTTTTTCAACAGAAGTTTTTAAATTACATATTTTCTGTGGGGAAAAAATTGCGACTGATTCTCTCAACCACAAATATTGCACCGATTTCGCCAATCGTTATTTCAAATGGAAACTCATAACGATTAGATACATAATGAATGGTCTTTTGGTCCCTTACACCTTCCATTTTTAGTAAGTGCCGTAAAATAAACATTTGTATTGTTCCCAGCAACAACTACTGGTCCGATTTCGCTTTTTTTATTATTTAAAAGCTTATGATCCCTATGTGTGATATCTATGGGTTGCATATACCCATTATAGCCCATTTTCAATAGAAATTTCAAGACGGCATATTTTTGTAGGAATATAATTATGGCAGAGTCTGTCAACCCAAACTTTTTCATCGATTTCACCAATTTTTATTTCAAATGAAAGCTAATAAGGTTTAGATATATCATGAATTTTTATTTGGTTTCTTAGGCCTTCCATTTTTTGAAGATAAAACCTACACGATTCCCAGCTCCAACAATTGAGCTGATTTCGCCAACTTTATTTGGCATGCAATTTTCCCTCTTAACACATCAGAAGGCTTTATGTTTGCTGTGAATGTATAATTTATAACAATACTTTTATTTAATGTAATAGGATTCAATCATTAAATTTGATTGAAATTATTAGATTAATGTTCTGAGTATGTCATATAATGCCAATTGCTGAAGATGGCGAGTTTTGTTTTTCATAAAAGAAATATAATTCTTTTATGAATTCAAAAGAAATAATGTCTACGTTATCTTATAATTCAATTAATTATCGATTGGCTTTATGTATTGATTTTACTTCTGTACCTTTTCAATTTTTACTTTTTTATATATAAAATTCATTTTTTATATCCAAGATAACTTTCCCACAGTCAAATGATTTGCAGTCTTCATACAGATAAATGAGCAATTATGTCAGCAAACGAATTAATAAAAGTACAATTCCCTTTGTACGTAGGTATTAGTATTTTGGTAAATAAATATAATAATTTAAAATCTATGTGATAATTTTATTCAACTTCACTTTTGTAAATATGGTCCTTTAATGTAATTTTCATGTATATTAAAAAAAAAGAAACTAATATTTTCTGGAATAGGGAGCATGTATTGATTAGTGACTTTTATTCAAAATTTTATCCAGACCTAATGTATGAATGTGTTAAAAGAATTTTTGATTTAAGTTGATCATGTATATATAAATTCAAAATTTGATACTTATCTATGTATGGATGCATTAATTTAATGAAATTAAAGAATTTTTCATATACTATGATCATGCACACTAACGGATTTTACATACAGAGAGGCACACAAATATAATTCACAAATTATGTTTCTCTAATGGAGGGAATTAATTGTTGATTTATCTTCTATTTCTTTTACACTATTTTAAGCTATTTCTTCCGTATATTCATATTGAATAAAAAACCCACTAAAATTTTTTATATATATGTCAAATATGGATACACCCTTCAAAGGGTTATTTGAGAATCTGCCTACTCACGTGCTTGTAAACAGGAATACTAAAATATCCAAAATATAATCACAAGTTCTGCTTCCGACTGCTTTGAGGTACACTAGAAAAATGTTAATGATTGGACCTCCAAGACAGCTACGTTGCAATTGAACTGGATCCTAAAAGCCATCACCGACCGCGGTACAACCCCTTCAGTGGGAGGCGCGTCCTGTAATCGGTCGGAGATAGCAAACCTCATACCATTTCTGTAACCGAACGGATGACGGAAACCAACCACCATACTGGAAGTATTTCATCATCGCATCTGAGTTGACCTCCCCCTTCCCCCGATAAATAACCACAAATTGACTAAAACCCGCCAGAAGGCAAACGAAAAAATCTGAATGATCACCCCAAAAGAAACACTGTCGGGAACTGTGATTGAGTCCTAAGGCCATTACTGGTCAAGGCACAACCCTTCCCTTTGGAAGTATGTGTCATCATCAATAGGAGGTAGCTCACTCCCACCTTTTTGTGCACCCATTAGGATGGCAAGACCAACCATGATCTCGGAAGCTTCTCATCCTCAATTACAATATGCTCCTTGTGAAACCTCTCCCTTAAGTTAGAAAAGGGAAAATTAATGTAAAATTCTATACTAAAATTGGATTTGTATAAATCTTTAGACCCATAAGAAAAAAGGGAGGGACCCCAAATTGTAGTCCTTCCTTTAGAAGTAAACATATGGCTTCGGTTCGGTTGCTTGGTTGATTATTTTGGATTTTTTGACACAAGGGCCATTCCTGGCCATACTGCGCTATTCTTGGAGCTATGCTCCTGTCTTCTATCTGAAAGTTCCAGCATCGTGCCATCGCTGGAGTGGTACGGAAGTTGTAAGAAGAAGGTAATATTCCAGCAGAAGCCCTCGTCTTCTAACCTTAGTTTAAAATCATGAGATCCATCCCAAAATAACTTACTTCAAATATACGATGTTATTATGGTTAGAGAGAATGTTACTTTAATATAAAAGATTATATTTCTTCATTAGTTGAAGCAAAATACGAAATCTGTGAATTTATTTCGCCGTAATTAGCATGGCAGAAAATAGATTTAAAAATTCTCTGTTTGTTCATTCCATAAAATAAAAACGACATAACTTTATTTCTATTAACAATTATAAAGTCTAAATTTCCCGTTTGACTTTCTTGTTATTTATATTTATAATCTGCTATCATAAAACAAGTGAGTGAATGTTTTTGAATGCCAGTTTACTTTTTTCATTTTCCACAAGCAGCTGATTTTTTTATTTTTCGAGGCAGCTGATTCTTCAATGAAAGCTATTCCATGATAAATATTTTTTTTTTCTGAAGGAGGCGTTTCTTTGCATAGTAGCAACGAAAGAAAAAAGATTGAATACTTCTTTCTTTCTTTCACCCCTTCCCAAGCTTTTATCTTTCAAAGATTATCCGATGTTTGCAATCACACGCAACAAAGGGATTTTTTTTTGCTCGGCGGAAAAAGTGATCCATCTATTTTTCACACCTTCATATTTCCTTCTGAATGAACGACACATTTCAGAGTTGTTTGTTGTTTAATCACAGAAATCGGTAGCTCATTAATTAACGTTCCGAATGCTCTTTAAATAATGACATGAATGGACGGAAAAAAAATGCCATTTTTTTTCCCAGCTAGATTTTTTTTTCTGCTCTTCTAGTTTGATAATGAATCAACCTTTTTTATTTCTTACCTTTATTATTTAACAGTAAAAAAAAGGCAGGAAAAAATTAATTCTAGATAAGAAAAGGGACTGAAGGGAAGGAAGAAAAATTGTGATTTCAGGATATTGTTTACACTGTCTTCGTTCTTTTATAGTCACATTTCGTATAACAGTGCCAGTCTCATGACAATCAAAAGACTGGTACTGTTATACTGTTACTCTCGCTTTGACATGTTAACTAGTGTTGTGAATTCTCCAAACGATTCCTTTAAATAATGTTTTTCTTTAATATTCGATAAAAGATTAATTGTTCATAAAATTCGGAAAAGTAATTTTTTAAAAATTCACTTTTAATGGTAAACTGAAAAGAGGCTTTTAATTTTATTCTATTTTGTTGTATTCTTCTTAAAAGACTGAAATGAAAATCTCTTTAATCCTCATTTCATTCAATCTTTTAGAATTGATAGCATTAATATTATTATGGTAGAATTTTATTCAACAAAATTTGGCGATGTATCAAATCTTAATTTAGTTTTAATAATATACTATTAAAACCTGTATATGCGCATATATTAGCTTATTAATATTATAAATATTTGAACTAAATGTATGTAATAAATGTAAATATGGTTGTCAACCAGCTAAAATAAATGTTCTGCCACATCTAATTTATCTAGGTACACTACTTGATAATGGCTACGGAATAGTTTCGTGCGTTTTTTGGAATAATTAAGTATAGACAATGATTGAAGAAATGAAACTAAGTGCATGTTTAGTAGGGAGGATGTGCCTTGGTGCAGTCCAAAATGGTTCAGACATCGACACATCGAAAAATTAAAATCTTAAAAATAAAAAAGATGCTCATTGGATGATCTCCAAACCGCCCAATAAAAATTCATCTTCAGGTCAGTATGATGCAGACATGAGTACCACAGCAAGATGTGTGATGACCACGGACACTAATGCACATTTTGCTTCTGTTCTCCATGCTCTTGTGAGAAGTGAGATGTTCTCGGAATCAAACCCGGGGCCTTTGGGTCTGAAGCCTAGTAACATAACCACAGGACAAAAGCAATTGCTTAGTCCCGAAGGTGTTATCTGGCTTATTAAGATATCACTACAGACTCGCCCTCCAGTGAGTTGACAAACGATATGCGATGTTGTTGAGTGGTGATGAATTGGTATGTTGAGTGAATGGTTGGTGTGTATAGCTGCTGTGTCTAATGCGCCATACCCATCTTTGTTTGGCGAGCGTGCGTAAATTGTTGCGTCAAGTGAGTCTGGCGACTTTGGTTGCTGGTAGATGGCGCCACATCAGTTGCATGAAGGTTGAAGGTTCATCGTTCGAGGTCACCATTGTAGGAAGGTGAGATGTGCTCTGAATAGAACTCGGGACCTTTGGGTCTGAAGCCAAGTATCATAACCACGAGACAAAAACAATTGCTCAGTCCCGTAGATGTTATCTGGCTTATTAAGATATCGCTACACTCTCCATTAAATTTTCGAGGAGTAGTTATCGGGGAATATTGTCCCACTTGCCTCTCAAGGCGATTTTGATTGTGAGATGTTTCCTTATCTAATGCGATTATATGACTGACATTCTCTAATGAGCCATATTATTGGCTCTCCTTCCCGCCCGAAGGCACTTGGAAATAAATGACCGGACTGCCGCTACAGCAACACTGGCGGGAACTGTGGTTGAGTCCTCAGGGCCATCTCCAGTCACGATGCAACCCTCCCCGAAGGAAGCACGTTCCGTCATCAATGGGAGGAATCAGATCCTCCACCTTTAGTGTACCCCACGGGTTGGCGAGATCCAGCCACCATGTCGAAAGCATCTCATCCTCAATTACGAGGTGTCCCTCAGAGATTATCTAATGCAATAAAAAGATCTTAGATTCTTTGCCTCATATTTATAGCCTAATAATTAAAATTTAATTTGAAATTTGCCGATATAGTTATACAAAACACTGGGAAGTGGTATTCTTGAAACTTTCATGCGTGCTCTCAACGAACGATACAATCCCTGCTCCACCTACATAATTTTAAGAGAGGAGGGGGTTATAAACTTTTCCAGGAGTGCTCATATTTTTATTTTCAGAATACTGCAAGTAAGAATTTTGTACATTATGATAAAATGGGAGAAAAAAATAAGATACGAATTTTGGACGTTTTTTTGTCTACCGATTAAAATCCAAAATTGGGCACACGACTACAATCTTAGTAATAAGGCTCATTTCAAATTTCAGTTATTTAAGTCATTTATATGCATGTATATTTAGCATTTTGTAGGAATATATAGTTTAGAGGCTGTATGTTTATGTAGCACTGTGTGTGTGTGTATTTAATCCAAGGAAAAATTCTTCTTTACTTTTTTTGTCTGTTTTCACACACAAATATGTATATATACAAAACATGGACGACCATCACAGATATACAAGGAAACACATAATATATATATTGAAATAAAGAAAGTGCCGCTAACAACGAGCGAACAAATAATACTTTTTGCCGCTAACGGAGAGCGAGCGGGTGCCTGCCTGCACCAGTTACACACTAACAGATATGGCTGTTTACAAAAAAATCTCCAGAGGGTTCCCCTCATATTCCAAGCATACTTCTGAGTTGAAGGATACTGATCTATCTATGTTCAGTATTCATTTATACATATGAATAAGTATACAAAGAATAAAAAGATACAAACAAAATAATTAACTTAAATAATTAAATCACATAAACCCTGTATCTTTGTACAAAATTTCATCTACCAGCTTAGTGCCGTAGTTGCTATGTTCCCTTTGACTCGCAGAGTCAGACATTAAAATTTCGTGTAAATTTTGTTGAAAATTTAAAATATATTTACAAATTTAATATAAAGATTTCATACCAAATATCAATCACTTTTCTCAAAGAGATTTTAAGTTATGTTGTTTGTAGACAGACGGATAAAAGTGATTTTCGAATGGAAGGAAGCCTGGATTGTGGAAATGAGTCAAAAACTGAAGTTAAGTACAAAGTAAATTTTTTGCTGAGATTAAAACACTTTCTTACTTTATATTGAACTTAAAAGAAAATTAAAGAAAAAAAAGCATCCTCCTTTGTTTTTTTTAGTTAAAAAAAAAGTGAAAAGTTTTCCTTATTTACCTCACTTTCACATTTTCCTCTTGCAGAAAAGTGAAACATTTTAACCTGCAATTAAGTCTAAAACACCCAAAATTCATTAATTAAATCTTCGCACTTTATTTAAAAAATGACAGAAAAAAGCGAATCAAGTTATTTGTATGATCATAAATAATTTTTTCTACACCTCTAGTCTGATAATGTATCTGCATTTCGGTTTCTTCAGAGGTGAAAAAAGGTAATTGACGAAAAAAAGTAATTAGTTGAAAGAAGAGTAATTGAGAGAAAGATAATTGTGCGATTCTTTTTTTAACACATTCTCTTAATATGAATGTTTTGTGCATTTAGGTTCAATAACATGACTGTCGTCCATCCAGTTGATTAATAACGCCATGCTAATATGTGATTTGATAAATGGTGAACTTAATTATTGCCTTTTAACTTATGGAATATTAAAAAACTCAAGTAGAATTCAATTAGAAAAATAATCTTCAAAAAAATTCGATCTCATAATTTAGTGAATATTTCTGATTTCAAAAATATTTACTATCCCGTCTTTCCATTCCTATCTTTCTGCTTGGTGTAATTTACCAATTTATACTGAAAGCATGGGTACTTCGGAAGCAGCTGTTAATTTCCACTAGCAGACGATTCCGATTGAAGTTTAACTTTTGTTTACCTTACAGCTGCTACAAAATAGAAATTTCAATGCGTGTGTTTTTCTGATGAGTATCGGTTTATATGGGTATTTCCGGTAATGGAATTTCAGATTTTGCTGTCTTTTATTTTATTATTATGCATTTTTACTTCATTAAAATAAATATTATTCGTATTAAAATACAGTCAAAATTATGTCACCTATTTAGAATGTTAAATAAATATATTACTTCAAATTGTGCTAGCAGAATAAATATAGAACACTCTGATTGGTTAAATTAAGAAATTTATTTGTAAAATCGAACGAAGAAGATTTTAATTAATTAATTATAACAATTAATTAAATCACGGGATTAAATATAATCACATAAACAATTATTTATAACAATACATTAAATTAATTAACCGTTATTACAATAAAACAAAAATCAAATTGTTATATGTTTCCATTGAAGTCCCCAATAACGCCACAATTTTATGTAATAATATAATATTGGATGTTGAGTGAATAATATAATGTTGTGTAATAATATTGGTAATATTGGACAGTATTATGAATACCAAACAATACTGTATCAAAATCAACAAAATTTCAGATTTTGCTGTTCACTCTGCATCTCCTTTCTAACATAATTACTTCCATATAGTGACACAAAAAGATCGTTTGCTTGTCGAATTCTTTTTTACTTGCCAAAGAATGTAGGATCTGCTGATTCACAACACGTTACATTCTTCAAATTGACGTTAGTCTCTTTTCTAAGTTCGGGAGATTGAAGTCAAATTGAACTTGCCTCCGTATAAAACACAATCGTTAAGTTCGCAGTCATTTTTTTACTATTTTCATATATACAAAGAATAAAAAGTTATCTATACTAATATATAAATTTGAAAGTTTGGATAGATGGAAGGATAGATGGATGTTTGTTATACAATTACGCCAGATAGGCTGAACAGAATTGGATGAAATTTAGTACAAAGATAAATTATAGTCAGAAATAAAACATAGGCTACTTTTTATTCCGGTTCATTGAGAAGTTAATGTTTTATTCATTTAAAACTAACTTTCGTGCCATAAAGATGAGGCCAAATCTCGCCAAATATGAGCAAGGCTTCGGGTTTTTCTCCCCAACAGAGTTGAGGTTAGGCTTAGCAGAACTTCGACCGATTATTTCAAACGATTCTATTTACTTTTTTAGTGTTTGATGTATTTAAAATCATGTGTTGTTAATAAATTGATCTTTCGGATTTATTCTGAAGTAATTTTAAATTTAAAGAAAATGGAATAAAGGAAATAAAAATATTCTATTCTACTTTGCGTTATCCCAACTGATGTAGGAAAGTTAGACATGTGCGTTACGCCAACTGGCGTTGAAAATTCACCCGTGATTGTTAACAACTGTGTTTTCATTTAAATTAAAAGTTTAAAAAAATATGTGTATAATACTGTTGTAGCTATCTCAGTCTCGACGAATAAATAAAATGGATTTGACCGGACTTGATTTGCTGTTTTGTTTTATTTTGAGTATACAATGTAAAGGAATTGTTTTTAAGTTAGCTGTGTGTTTTTGTTATTAAATTGTATTTATGCTATATATTTTTCGTATATGCTTATGCTTTTAAATGTATCGTTTTTAAGGTTAGTTTAATTTTTTATTTGTCATTATTTGATAGTTTTTCGTACATATACATCAAAATTTATTTGAATAGATTCGCGAATAATAGCTAGAAATATTATAATTGTCAAAAAATTCGTATTTAAATTTGTTTCAAACTTCAAAGGATACTAAAAACACATTTTTTAAATGTCTTTTTGCCTTTGAAAGCGATTTCTCAAAAATACTTAAAACTAAACCTTTGAATTTTGGAATATAAACTTAAAGCCAAATTTGTAGATCACTATCAAATTTTGAATGAATCCGCACTGATATAGTCTGTCTGCTCGCTTATACGAATATCTGTCGCTATATCTGTTCATATACGTATGAAAACAATAACCGAAGACGGCAAGAAATTAAGTAGATGAATTTTATTACATCGGATTTTAATGTGTTTACAAGTTTTGGGCTACCTAGTCTTAAATATTTTTTAATTACTTCTCTTTTTCCATGAACAAGGTAATTTAAAACTCCAAGTACGCAAGGCCTTATTTGTTAATTTTCATACCAACAGATAGTAAATTTCAATTAAAATGTCGAATGAAATGTGTCCAATATTCTAACTATCTGTCTCTGTAAAAACTAATCCATACATGGAATATGCAAAGATTTTTTTAAAAAATTCCTACATTTTTATTATTAAAGCTGTAAAAATGTATAAGTTTTGTGTAAAATGGAATTCGAATTGGTCTTTTCTAAATAAGATTACTGAAAATGATATCAGCCTAAATGCATAAATTTTAGTGCATGTTTTTAAACTAAGATTTATGAAATTCTTTCAGATCACAGGTTATGTGATAATGTATATGTACTATATATACGATTATATGAAAATATATATGTAATTATATATGAGTACTACATATATATTTATTTGCTATGTTATTATCACAGGCCTTATACCAGTGATATAAAAACACAATAAAATTTAAATGAAATTCGATATGTTGACCCTGTAGCAAAATTAAAAACCTTTATCAAATTTTAGATCAAACAGATTAAAAAAGGGGCTTATAAAATAAATAAAGTATTTTTCTCACTTTACTATGGAGTTATATACAAATTGCCTCTTATTGTACAAATGTGAATAAAGAACAGATAACTTCCCCAGAAAATTTTGTTTCCATAAAAATTCTATAATCATCAAATAATTTAAATAATTTAATTATCGAATAATTTCTGTCACTCAAACGGCTTAAATTTTAAGATTTGATTTAATACCTGGAGTATTTTACCAAGGATTACCATCACAACGCGAATTTGAATGTATTCTTTTCTTATTGCACAATTATTTATGAAAGATTGATCGGTAAAATATATTATTGATTAAAGGTTTTTGTTCATTTTTTTCCTGCCAATAATTGCTCAGTATTTCATTGCATAGTATAAATAAATAAAATGGAGGAAAGTTTTTTTTCCTAGCTTTTATTTTTTACAATATCAGTTGTCTTCTATCACACACACAAGAAAGGGATTTTTTTTTTCATTAAGGCAGGGAAATGTGATACTTCCATTTTTCACACCTTCATATTTTCTCGTGAATAAATGACACGTTTCAAAATCGTTTGCTATTTAATCTTAAATATCGGCAGTTCGTTAATTAATGTTTTCGAGCGCTGTTTAAATAAAAACAGAAAAGAGAAAAGCGAATTACTAATTTTTTTTCCTTTAGCTAAAATGTTTTTTTTTTCTTTACTGCGCCGGTTAAATAATGAAT
>JAPMOQ010027759.1:1112924-1148647 GCA_026543055.1 Argiope trifasciata | reverse complement strand
ACACACACACACACACACACACACACACACACACACACACACACACACACACACACACACACACACACACACACACACACACACACATTGAGCTTTATTATAAGTATAGATTAACAATTTTAACACTACGGACGAAATATCTCGTCTTTTAAAAAAATAGAAATTAAATTGATGTCATTAAAAATGATTTTTTGAATCTTAAAACATTCGTTATAAGGATGAATTAGATAAAAACTCCATGAAAAGACAACTACCAAATATCAACGGAAGTATCTGAAAGACGAGATATCTCGTCGGTAATATTGAAAGTTTTAAGCATTTTGTTAATGTATATGAGTTTCTGTCATAATTTTCGTTAGTTAATCTGGTAATTATATTCCAGACACTATTAAACGGATAACAACCCGTCTAGACAAGACCATATTCATACAAAGCATTAATTATACTCAATTAAAATTTATTGAAATGATTGATGTATAAAATAATTTAATTTTTCACAAGGAAGCTTTTATAAAACTAAAACTTTTCTTTCGAATCTCTATATGAGAATCTATATAAATAAATGTAAGAAAAACTATTAATTTTTATATAAAAATTTTAGTTTTAAATTAAAAAATATCAAAATGACTTTGAATTTCTAATACTATTAAACCATTTTAATATGACAATGTTTTAAATGTGATTCGTCTTTCTTTATTTTATTTTTTAAATTTGCTTTTAATTATCTTGCATTTATAGTGTGCATATACACACGTACAAAATATTTAACAGTAAAATAACGCACATGTATGCGTAACAAACAATAACAAGTCTTATGATTTGGATAGAAGTAAAAATTGACGTAATCGAAAATAAATTATCATTATTATTTTCACTTTAGGTAGTGAGAAAATGTTTCTTGTGCTTTATAAATTTGAGAAATCCGTAATTAAATTGGATTAAAAAATTTTAAAGCCCTTTTAGAGAGCAGTTACTACTTCAGAAATTTATTATTTCTAAATTTATTATTTCTAGTAAAAACGGTTAACTGAGTAAAGCCTTTTAAATGATTTTTTTCATCATGGCATTTACGTAATGTCAGTCTATAAAATGAATCATGTTAAAAATTGAAATTTCTTGATAAGGCAAAAATGGTAATGATACAAAAATAAATCATTATGACTTAATCATGACTCATTATGACTTAATAAATCATTATGCATGTTATGTTTCTAAAACATTTTAATATTGTTGTTGTTTTCTTAAAACATCAAGAATTCATTTCATTTTAAAATATTTTCATTGATTTATTAAGTAGCAATGAACACATGGTTTTTCCCCTGATATTGTTTAATAAGTTATTAAATTTTTACCAGTGAAGGTTTTAAACATTTTGTCACCCAAGATAATGCCTTTCTTTTGATCACTGATCAATTTAGAATCAGATTTCAACAATTTATAACATTTTAATAATTTATTTTAAAAGCTCTAAGAAAGCAATTTCAAGTTTTTAATTTTTATTGCTTTAAGTTGAATATGTATATCACGGGAAAAATATCTAAAGTAGCAAAAAATTTACCAAATTAACAACAATAATGATTTCTTTATTTGCAAATATAAGCTTTCAAGTGTTATGAATGTTTAGAAAAAAAATAAGAAATATTTCATACAAAGTCACATTGAAAATATGTCTTTTAAATTTAACATAGCCCATCTAGAGAAATAAAAGAACAACCTGATAATGAATAATTGATATGGTATATTATAAAAATCATTACTTAAATTTTAATTAATTCTTTTAATAATTAAAAATTTGCAACTACTGCAGTTCTAATGTTTGTAAATTCTACAAAATTCGTATTTAACACTATTTTTTAATGAATAATAAGATAGTAAACACTTTTAATTCCCTTATCAATCCAGGGATATTAGGCAACTGCCTAGAATGCTTAGTCAGAATCCATCACTGAGAAAATCAAAAAATATTCAACAAAATACAGAATCCGTCACCGAAAAAAGTCATTGTCTATCAAATATTCAATCAAACACAGAATCGGCCACTGAGAAAAGTCATTGTCTGTCAAATATTCAATAAAATACAGAATCCGCCACTGAGAAAATCCTTTTATATCAAATATTCAATAAAATATAAAATCAGTCACGGAGAAAATCACTGACTATCAAATATTCAATAAAATACAGATTTGTCAAAAATTATTTCGACTTCGAGAAATATTTTTGTAAAAAAGAAACTATTATAAGTTGACTTAGTAATTACAGTAATTTTCTTAGTATAGGGTGTTTGCCCCGTGATTTTTTCATCCAGAGTTCAAGTCCTGGCTCAGTCATAGTTGTCTTCTTATTCTCTCTTTGAGGTCTATGAATATGACCCCCCCCCCCCCGTAAAATGGGGCTGTGCAAACGAATGTGAAGCATGAAGTAGCTAAGTCGTACTCTTGGCCTTAGTTGATGCTGCAGAAAAAACAAGAGATGCTCATTTCGGCTTAAATCACTGGCAGATAAATGTCAACTTGTAGAGTTTCATAAATAACAATAACAGTGAATTGGATGAATGGAAGGTGTTTTTTCGCAATAATTTTATTCTAATCAGAAACGCCTTTATGTTCATCCTGATAATAATAATTATAGATTTATGGTTTAGATTTTAAAATAATTCATTAAAATGGAAAATTAAAATTCCTAACTCCTCAGTTTAAACTTCTCTTGCTTAGATTAGATTCAGTAGTTAGTTAAATAGTGGTTAGGTTAAATTCTAAGATAATAAAATTCTTTCAAAAAGTAATATAACTTTTTTACATCAAAAGTGCTAATTAAGGAGCTCACTAAATGCAAAAAAGGTTTTTTAAATTATTTTTTGACACCGATCTTTAGACGGTCCTTAATGCATTTGCTAATTGTATTTTAATGGCGATCATACACTGATGGAAAAAAAAAATCCCAACTCCAAGAAAAAATTATTGTACAGTAATGAAATATATTTGTCTAGGTAACATATTTATTTGATTAAAGTCTCAAGATCACAGGTAGAGCCATCGACGAGAAGAGCCATTTCTAATGTGAAATTTTGGCACATTAGTAACCAGTGTAACCGCCAGAATTTTGAATGCAAGCATACAAACGTGCATGCATTGTGTCGCACAGGTGTCGGATATCAGTTTGTGAGATGGAGTTCCATGCCTGGTGCACTTGGGCGGTCAATGCAAGGACGGTTAATGCTGGTTGTAGATGACGCTGGAGTTGTCGCCCAATGATGTCTCATACGTGCTCGATTGGAGAAAGATCTGGTGATCTAGCAGGCCAAGGCAACATGTCAACACTCTATAGAGCATGTTGGGTTACACCAGCGGTATAAGGACGAGCGTTATCCTGTTGGAAAACACCCCCTTGAATGCTGTTCATGAATGGCAGCACAACAGGTTGTATCACTAGACTGACGTACAAATTTACAGTCAGGGTGCGTGAGATAACCACGAGAGTGCTCCTGCTGTCATACGAAATTGCTCTCTAAACCCTAACTCCAGGAGTAGGTCCTGTGTGTCTAGGCCGCAGGCAGGTCATTAGCAGGCGTTCAGCCAGCCTCCTTCTAACCAACAAACGGCTATCACTGCGACCAAGACAGAACCGGCTTTTAACAGAAAACACAACAGATCTCCACTCCGTCCTCCAATGAGCTCTAGCTTGACACCACTCATGTCGCAAACGGCAGTGGTTTGGAGTCAGTGGAATGCACTGTACAGGGCGTCTGGCTCGGTTTTTAGATTTAGTTTAGTTTAGTTTAGTTATATTAACGTCCCGTTTAAAGCAACACGAGGGCTATTTTGGGATGGACCTCGTAATTTTGAACCATGGTCAGATGACGAGGACGACACCTGAACTGGCACCCCCCTCTCCACACCACGCCACACCAGCGGGAGGACATTTGGCCTGACAGATTTAACGTGCAACAGACCCCCTCACACGGCGATTCTTCGGTGGAATCGAATCTCGAACCTGAAACCCTCCGGTTCCGAAGCCGAGACTTTACCACCGGGCCACCGCGGCCCCCAGGGCGTCTGGCTCGGAGCTGTCCTTGAAGTAACCGATTTGTAACAGTTCGTTGTGTCACTGTGGTGCCAACTGCAGCTCGAATTTCAGCTGCAGACGCAGTACGATTAGCCACAGCCATACGCCGAATACAACGGTATTTCCTCTCAGTAGTACCATTTGGCCGTCCGGAACCTGTTCTTCTTGAGGCTTCCCTTGACCACTGCCGCCAATACTCATGCACAGTGGATACATTCCTGCCAAGTCTTTCAGCAATATCGCGGAAAGAAAACCCACCTTCTCGTAGCCCTGCAACACGACCTCGTTCAAACTCAGTGAGCTGTTGATAATGGCTTCTTCGTCTTCTCAGAGGCATCCTTGACTAACATTAACCCACTACGTCAAATCTCAACTGTAAATAACGATCACGAACCTTACAGCGCTTATTACCTCATTTGCATGTTCATAGTGTCGCTACTAGCGCCACACTTACGCGCGTAGCTCGGAATTTGAACCGACGTCATCTTTTAGATTTATAAACACGCCTACCAAATTTTGTTTTTCTAGCACAGCTCCTTCCTAGTGTTGGGATTTTTTTTCCATCAGTGTAGTTGCTTATTTGAATTATTTCTTTTTTTTCTAATGCGTAGTGGATTAACTATTCTTTTATCAGGATGGTACAATATTTTGTAGAACTCAGTTAATTTTAAATAATGCCACTATCTTCTGATCACTTCTGGGCTTTACAAAATTTGACTACATTAGACGATGCAAATGATGTATTAGGTGTGCAAGACACTCACATCGATTAATATTTTTTCTGTCTATTCATCGATTCTTTGTCTATTATCTATTCATCGATTCTTTTTCTATTTCTACTCATCGATTCTTTGTCTATTGTCTATTCCTCGATTCTTTGTCTATTGTCTATTCATCTATTGATATCTATATTAGATTAGTACGGCACAATATTTTGTAGACAGTTTATTTTATTGCCACTATCTTCTGACCACATCTGGATTTTACCAAATGTGTCGCCATTAGACAATGTATAGCTGCAAAATGATATACAAGGTACATATATTGATTTATATTTGTACTGCGAATTTTTGCATTCTTTGTCTATTGTGTATTTATAGATTAATATCTATTATTAGATTAGGATGGTACAATATTTGGTAGAGATAAGTTGATTTCAGATATTGCCTCTTTCATCAGACCATTTCTGAACTTTATAAAATTTAATTTCATCAGACAATACGCAACTGCTGCTAAAAATTAATTTTAAAATGTATGATATACAAAATGCATATATCGATTAATATTTGTTTTGTATATTCATAGATTAGTTATACATTATCTATTCATAGATTCTTTGTCTATTGTCCATACATTAATTATTTGCCTTCTGTCTTTTCATTGATTCGTTGTCTACTATCTATTTTATGGATTCTTAATCTGTTTCCTATTCATCGTTTAATATCTATTCTTAGATTAGGATGACACTGTATTCTGTAGAACTCAATTAATTTCAGATATTGCCATAGTTATTAGATTCTTTCCGGAATTTACCGAATACGACATTCATTAGACAATGCGTAGCTGCAAAATGTGAACACACAAAAATCCTGCGATATGCAACATACATACTTCGAATAATATTTATTTCGTCTATTAATAATATTTGTTCCATCTATTCATCGAAGCTTTGTCTATTGTCTATTCATCGATTAATATTTATAATTAGATTATGATGATGTACAATATACATACATCGATTGATATTTGTTTCGTCCATTCATTGATATTTTTTATCTATTGCCTATTTATTGATTCTTTGTCTACCGTCTATTCATGGATTTATTGTCTATTCAACGATTCATATTTGTTTTTGTATTAAGATGGTGTTTAAGATTTAAGTTAAGTTAGTTAAGATTAGTTAATTTCAGAAATTGTCACTGTCATCTGATCACATCTGATGTTTACAAAACTTTACTTCCTCAGACAATGCGTAGTAGCAAAATGTTTTAAAAATCGATATAAAAACCTGTGATATCCAAGATAAATGCATCTATTATGTATTGAATAACATTTTATTCAGTTGCTCTAAATACTATTTCATCTCCAAGCAAACCTATCGTTCTATGAATGAATGAAGGACTAAAAGTACGTAATAAAAATAAAACAGTTACGAGGAATGGTCGTGTTTAATTAAGATTCTAAGATTACTTTACGAAATGGCATCATGTTAATCATGGAGACATTTCTAATAAAAACATTTTGCCTCCTTTCCCATCTACATCAGCACAGAATGCTCTCTACTCGGAATAAACTCCCTCCCTTCATTGCCTGATTTTTCAACAAGGCAGTTTCGACAACCAACATTGAAAAAACGGGAGAGGAACCCCACTCACAACAGCAACCACCCACGTCTACTCTGGTCCACCCTCCCTTAAATGACCCTCCAGGAGTGTTGATCCAGGCCCACTAAACACGTCGTTTTCAGTGATAGATACTATCTCCTTCCCCCTTTCTGCTGAAGAACTGTTCTCCCACACTATCTCCTCCTTAGAGTTTTTTTTTTTTTGAAAAAGCAATAATCAAAAAAAAAAAAAGTCCAGATCGAAAGTGAACTTCGCTGATGACCTCTTAGGTTGTCATCGGGACCTCCATTCTGGATAAGATCGCAGCTGTTGTTCTATGTTTATGCCATGAGCTTGGCATGATTTTTAAAGCTCGCTTGCAGAAAGCATTCCAGGATCTGGTGAGATTCTCCCAGAAGCCTGTGTTGATGTACAGGTCTAAATAATGGAAGAGAAATCTTTTTTTCCCGCCAACATCGACTTAAGTGTATTTTGAAAGCCAGTGAAAATGTTGATCTTAACAAAGTCCCACGCTCTATAGATACATGCGCAGTTAAAACTTTAATACTTTTCATTTACTTGCTTCTGAAGGATGCAAAGATAAACATCTTAAAATTTGACGTTAAAATTGCGTTCCTTAAAGTTTTAGATCCCTTAGAACTTTAAAAAAACATTTTTGGATGTATATTGGATTCCTTTGTAGAATTTCTTGAATCATATAAAAGCGTTCTTGGAATTACAAAAATTTTCGAAGTAATTTTGGGTTTCTAAATGTTAAAGCTTGTAGATAAAAAATAGTATTTTTTGGTTGATATGGCGTATTCATTTATATAATTTCAGATTATGGTATATAATTCCTGATTTTGACAAATCTCTACATTTAGGATTCCTGAATGGCGAAAAGGGATTTAGATTGGATTCATTTATAGAATTCCATGAATCAAAAACCTACTTGAAACTGTAAAACTTTTTGAATTCGAAAAATTAGTAATTTTGAATTTTTACATGTTAAAGCCAGTAGATCCAAAACATATTTTTTTGGTTAATATGTCGAATTAATTTATATAATTCAAGAACATGTATTTATAATACCGGATTTTTATAAAACTCTATATTTTAGAATTCCTAGCTCGCGAAAAGGGATTTTTGGCTTTGGGAGTAATTTACAGATTCCAAGCTCAAAATTCAATGAATGTCTTAAATTCAAAATTCGTCGAATCTGAAAAAGTAATCCTGCCGTTTTGAGGGTTCATTTATGAAATTCGAGACCAGATGAATCTTTGTTCATCGATATGATTTGGAGTTTTGATGAGTATGTTTTAAAATTGATTGTATCAGAAAAAAATTATTAATTTAAATTTATTAAATTGTTATTTGAATTAAAAAAATTATTATTTTGGATTTAGATTCATTGAAAATTTTTTAATCTGAGAAAACATTTCTAGAGTTATGGAATTCCCCAAAACCAGTGATTTTGATGAATTTTTTAGCGTGATAAAACATGAAGATCCAAAAAAAAATATCTTTTGGCAATCTTTTGGATTTATTTTCATAGTTCGTGAAAAATCTTTAAATAATTTGAGAAAAATTCTTGAAAAATGTTTAATTTGAGAAAAATCTTTAATAAACCTTTTTAAAATCTGAAAGAACGGTTTAAAAAATTGCATATTTTTTTTCTCAGATTCTTTTTAGAATCCCTAGACAATGAAAAGAACTTTTGGAGTTAGATGAAATTCATTTATGGAATCCTACTTCGAAATTTAATGAATTTCAAAATTCGTCGGATCTAAAAAAGTAATTTTGCAATTTTATTGCATTTCTTTATGAAATTTGTCCTCGAAACGAAGCTTTCTTTATCAAAATGAGTCTGACATTTTAATGATTCAGTTTTAGAATTCCTTGAATAAGAAATTTTTTAAGAATTATTTTGGGTTAATTTATGTTGGATACACGGAGGAAAATCCGTAATTTTGATGTGTGCTAAAACACTTAAAGTTCTTTTGGACAATATATCGGATATATTTGTATAATTCGATTTTCAGATTTTAATAAATATCTAATTTTAGAATCCCCAAACACCAAAAAGAAGATTCGGAGTTACATTTAATTCATTCATTAGATTTCGACCTCAAAATATAATGAATGCATAAATTTCAAAATTCGTGGAATCTTTTTAAAAATAATCTTGCAATTTTGGAATCCATTATGAGAATAGATTCGGTTCATCGAAAAAAGTTTGACCTTTTGACGAATCTCTACGTTTTACAATTTCTTGAATCAGAAAAAAAAAACTTTTCGAATTATTTTGAATTTATTTATCGTTATATTGGATACATTTGGATTCCTAGAAAACGAGGAAAAGGATTCTAGATTATGGAATTAGGATATTTCTCAAATCCTAAAAATGATTAAAAACATTTTTTAAAGAAAATTTTACGTGTTTGATAATTTTGATAGTTTTACTTTTTTGACTTTGATAATTTCTTTATGTGTTAAAGTACGTTGACCCAAAGATATCGGATTTATTTGTGTAGCATGAATTTCAGATTTCTATAAATCTCTACTTTTTTAGTATTCCTAATGCAAAAAAGAAGTTTGCGAATTAGTTTAATTAATTAATGAAATCTGTTTTCTAAAATTAATGAATCTTTTAATTTCAAAATTCATCAAATCTGAAAAATTATTCTTGCAATTTTGTCATGCTGTTTATGAAAATTCGACTTCGAGACCAATCTCTGATCATCCAAGTGGGTGATTTTTTGATGAATTTCTAGTTTTCAAAATTCTTTAAATCTATACATTTTTTTAAAAAATTTTGGATTTGTTTTCTATTATGTTGGATTCGTTACAGTTCCTTGAATCTGAAAAAGCATTTCGAGAGTTATGGAATTTTTCAAATCTGAGAATTTTTTGATTTTGTTGAATTTCTATGTGTGAGATCACGTAGATAAGTATATGATGTAAATCTATCCATGTGTATTCACCCTCGATTACCCCCAAATGAAAAGTTCTAAGACAGAATTTGTAAAGTGATCTTTGCATCAAACTTGAAATTTTTGGAAGATATTTACCTGGAAATTATGCCTTTTTAAGTTTTTGAACCCGATAATTCAGAAAGTAAATTCATATGAACAAATTTTATCACATGGATTTATAGAGAGAATTGTGGCTATGCATTTAATTTTGGACCACATCAATCAAAAGATGCATTGAGAATGTTGTTGTGTTGTGACTTATGGCGTTTTAAAACCGTGTTATCTGTAAGCGATTTAAACCGAATGAGTATCTCGTTTTCTCACTAGCGCCTACTAGGATCACGAATGCGACTTAGCTACTCATGCGTCACAACCCTTTTTTACGGGGCTGACGTCATTTAGCCATTTCTTTCACTCATCCACAGATCGTAATTTAGATCTGAATTAGAGAACGTTTACTTCTGAACCAGTATCCCGAGTGGTATTACTCTCGACATGGAGGACATAGCGACCACGACAGATTGATACATGCTCTAGCCACCACCACACACGATGGTCTTCGGCCTGTGGGACTCGAACCCAAGGGATGTGAATTCACCGCCCTTTCAATCGGGCTATTCCAGCCCTTTTTTAAAATAATAGATCTGACATATGGTATTTATGTGAATGTGGTAACCCAAGACTTTAGAGAGGTGCATGTGATATTTACATCCAAAAAATTTATTTTTACAGCATTTTGGAGGAATAAGGATCCATAAGGAGTAGACTATTTATTCATCTTTATTCTCAGTACGACGGTATACATCATTTAGTTTAATCTAATAAGCAAAGTAAGAATATATTAGGTTGGAAACTATGAAACGGGCGTTGAATGACAATAAAACTAAACAGAAAACGCCCATTTCATAGTTTTCAACCTAATATTTGCTGGTTGATTAAGTAATTTTGAGCCGCTCTCATCAAAAATTCATATGATTTGTTGATTGTTTTGCAATTTGTGGCACGAGAACCATCTTTGACCAAACTGCACCATCCATGTGATAAAGGAGAGGTTAAATACTCGTTAAAATTTAAATAATGGAATGGTTACATGAGAACAAAATAAAATAATTAAAATATATTGGAAACAGAAGCATATGATGATGTATTTAAAATGAATAAAATTAAAAGAAGAATTTAAATGCATGATGAAAATTTAATAGCATATAAAAATTTTAAAACGCTTGAGTGGTGGCTCTCTTCCAATAAATCAGTAAGAGATAAGGATGATGAGAGATAAAATTAGTTACGATGAATATTAAAAGTTGGACATTCTATTAATATGTGATGAATTGTAAAATCTGAGCTCATATGGAGCACAAAGGTGCTCTTCGAATAGTAGGGGCTTGTGCGTGAACCTAATATGCCCTATTCGAAGGCGTGTAAACAAAACATCATTCCTACGCACAGGTAAGTCTCTCCACAAGCTTATAAAAGGTTTAACTGAATGTAATGTATTTTTTCTGCGTGTATCCCATGTTTCTTGCTGGAGAGAAAATACTCGACACACATCGGATTTCCTTTCATCACAATATGGTAATCTGCGATTCGAGAAACAGGTGGTGGTTTTTGCAGCTTTTTCTGCTTGCTCATTGCCAGGAACTCCTACATGACCAGGGAGCCAGCAAAATAAAATATGGTAGCCTCTACACAGAAGATTTTGTAAGATTTCAACAGCAACTGGATGCATATCATAATTGAAACGGGAAAGAGTCTCCAGCGACCTCATATTCTCAGTGTATATACAGTCCCTTCTTCTTCTTGCATATAGCCTACCACCCCGCCACCACTGAACGTAGCAGTATCGACAGGATTATATACAGTCCCTAGCTTGGAAAACGAGATATTATAAATGACTTGGGCGATTGCCACCTGACTGAAAAGGTTGCATGCAGAAGGACACTGCTTACGTCGGACCACATTCAATAGTGTATGCAACAGGCCCACCTGCTATTGAACCATCAGTAAAAAGGGTGTATACGAGGAATATTGTTACTGATTTCCTATTCGTTGGGTTCGCTTACGTGTATAGTGGGGTGTATAGTATAGAAGGTAACTAACAATAAACCAACCTTCAGTAGAAAAACTTAGACGACGTTTATTTACACGAAGGCAGGACATCACAAAGACTACAGTTATTTACAGACAATTATGTACAGCCGAGACGAACATATAGGGCAGCACACAGCAACACTCTACAGCCCACACTTAGAAATTCCGTAGTGACAACTTCCGCAGCACACAAAGTGTCCAGACAGAATTCAGCAGGAGAGGGAATTTTTGGAGATTCTGTCTGCGCTCACCTAGGTCTCCCCAAACGGTTGAGCTACTCCTATGTCTCTTCTTTCTTTAACTGCCGACTCACTATTTCACACAAAGAGCTACGACAGAAGACACGACGACTACAGGATACGGCACACAGCAATTTACCACTCCGTCATTGCTTCGGTATGCTCTCGGCGACTCATCCATTCAAGACTCCTCTTTTACGATGAAAACCAATTCAATTCCTCTCAATTTAGGACTGCACTGTTCACGACAACACGATTCAGGACCATTCGCCACTATTACCAGCTACTCCGTTGATAACTCTACACCTCATCTCAGAACTCCCAATTCAAGACCTCTCAATTCAGGTCTACTCGAATGAAGACCGCTCCAGCTTCAGATTGCCGCCCTTTTATAGAAGCTTATAGACCAATTAGAAGCATTTGAGCTTATCTCAGTTCCTAATGGAAAAACTTTCGGAGTTTTGAGTATTATTCATTTTGTCTCTAAAATCGCCAATTAGTCACCAAGAAGTCGAATTTTCGCGAAGTTTGTAGCCAAGCTAAATGATCACTGGCGTGATATCTGATACCATCCGATGTAGATGACTCTAAATCAGTCTATCTTATAAGACACTTATCACGCTGGGAAGCAAAATTACGGGTTCGTAACAATTATCGACATCGATGGGAACAAAAGAATTGCTGGAAAATGACTGGAATTGTTTCATTTTTCATACACCCAGAGAAAGGACTCAAAAAAATTTTTTGGGGGGAATATCCCATGGTGGGAAGATAAGAATATATATATATATATATATATATATATATAGATAGATAGATAGATAGATAGATTCTCTTACAGGAGGGATAAATGTGAGATTCATTTGGCGAAGTTGTGATCGTAACAAATTAATTAATTGAGTTATTATTCAATCTAAAAAGAAAACTAAAGAATCACTTTTCGTCCACAACATAATTGATAATTAATTACCTATAATAATTACCCATATGTAAATAAGAATCTCTGGGAGACCTAGTTTTACTAGACAGTTTCTTTTTTCTTTTTTGTAAAATTGTGTTTTTTAGTGAAAATGTTTAGATACGAATCACATAAGTTTAGTTTTCAATCTTATTTCGTCTCATATCCACTAGCGCCATCTCCCAAAATTTTGAGGTACCATTAAGTTATCACCCTGAGGCAACAATGCAAGTACCACATAAATTTACAACATGGCGCGATATGACATTGTCAGCATTAGGGCAAATGGATATTTAGTTTAGTTTAGTTATATTAAAGTCCCGTTATAAAGCAACACGAGGGCTATTTTGGGACTGACCTCGTAATTTTGAACCACGGTCAGATCATGAGGACGTCACCTGAGGGCAGATGGAAAAAAGCTCTAATAGTTATGTATAATTATGTGTGTCGGAAAAATTCCGTTTTTTAAGGAAATATATCTATTGGGTCGTTCGGAAAGTCATTTCGTATTTTTGTGTCAAAATGAAAAGAAATTTTCGTTTAATGAATAAATTATTTATTAAATTATAAAATTGCCATTCTGGTCTAATACCTTTTGGTAGTAACATGGGGCCGCGGTGGCCCGGTGGTAAGGTCTCGGCTTTGGAACCGGAGGGTTTCAGGTTCGAGACTCGATTCCACCGAAGATCCGTCGTGTGAGGGGGTCTCTTGCACGTTAAATCTGTCAGGCCAAAGTCCTCCCGCTGGTGTGGTGTGGTGTGGAGAGGGGGGTGCCACTTCAGGTGTCGTCCTCGTCATCTGAGAGTGGTTCAAAATTACGAGGTCCGTCCCAAAATAGCCCTCGTGTTGCTTTAAACGGGACGTTAATATAACTAAACTAAACTAAACTTTGGTAGTAACATGATTACACGCTCATAAAAGTTTTGGTCTTTGCTGTAAAAAAAAACTGATCGAGGTGGTTTTTGGCCTCCTCATTTGAAGGAAAAATTTTGCAAATCAGTTCTGGTACTGATGTACTGTTAACACATCTTCTCCACACATATTGGCTAATTTATTTCTGGCTTGAACAGCATTTTTACCTTTTATAGCAAAAAAGAAAAAAATGACGAAAATGCTGTTTATTGCTCTCCATATTTAAAAGGGCACCATCCAAAAACTACTGCGAAGAATCAGCTGCACTTTTTCACACTCAAGCCTTGCTATATCAGCTCTTAAAAAATAAAATGATTTTGCGGTTTAAGTATGAAATTGGGTGCGAAAAATGCAATTAAATCCTTTGTCAGGAAAAAACGAAATTACTTTCCGAACAACCTAATATTTAGAAATGTGAAAAGTCTAACCTTGTTAGACTTATCACATTACCTTGTCATAACCTTGTTAGACTTTATATCTTATCTAAACCTTGTCTAAATATAAATTTTCATCCAAATTGTTAGAGCCATTTCCGAGATACACGAAATAAATAAATTTATATGTATATAATCAAGAATTGTGAGTTTATAGTTATAAGACATCTTTTAAAGACGCAATTTGATAAAAGTAACAAACAGAGAGATTTTTATTTTAATAATTTCTTAACTTTTATCATGTGAGAACATGATGTAGTTTTTACTTTAAGTTCTTAAAGAGATTTGAAGGCAACAAATTGTTGAAGCTTCAAAATGTTTGCGAAACAAAACAGTAATTTATCCTTTTTTTATTTTGGAATTGGCGTTCACAATATAGCTTTTGAAATATCTATTATTTGCTAATGTAGTTTTATTTTGGTGTTGCCTTTCATTATATAACTTTTGAATTATCTATCATCTGCTTTTGTAATTTTTTCCTTGGAAATTACAGTGTTATTCCTAACTGAGCAACATTTTTTTAAAAAATAAGCATAATAAGTTAAAGAATTGTTTTTTTAATCGATAAAAATAGTTGCATCAGGGACAATTTCAACTAATTAAAATTGGGTTATTAGATAATAATGCAGAAGGTTATTATTTGGCGATTTATCTCCAATTAAGTTTACAACTTGATTTCCAAATTATACATTCCTTGAATTCCTTAGAATTTTCTTTATTAATTCTTTAAACTAGTCATTAACCAGTTTAAATCGGTTATAAACAATCACGGGACTATCAGAGAGAGGGTGGGAGGGAGGGATAGAGAAGTCTCGTGATTGTAAACGCATGCATCGACATGTAGAAAAATGAAGTTTTTTTTTCCGTCTCAAAATTGATTCAGCTCCAAAACTTTGTTTACCAGTTAGAAAAATTTTAAATGAAAGTTTAAAAAAATTATATGTAAAGAGTGAGAGAGGAGATAGAGACCGATAGAAAAGTCTCATGATTATTTCAAACATGTTCAAACATTTTAGCGATTTAAATTAATTAATAACGACAAATAATGATTTAAAAATAATAATGTCCTCATATGATAAATTAAAATTTGCAATTGTAGATTATATATATATATATATATATATATATATATATATATATATATATATATATACTGAGGGAAAAAAATCCCTACACCAAGAAAAAATTATTGTACAGTAATGAAATTTTAGGAATATATTTGTCTAGGTAACATATTTAATTGATTAAAGTTTCAAGATCACAGGTAGAGCCATTGGCGAGAAGAGCCATTTCAAATGTTAAATGTTGGTACATTAGTAACCGGTGTAACCGCCAGAATTTTTAATGAAAGCATGCAAACGTGCATGCATTGTATCGTACAGGTGTCGGATATCAGTTTGTGGGATGGAGTTCCATGCCTGTTGCACTTGGGCGGTCAATGCAGGGATGGTTAATGCTGGTTGTGGATGATGCTGGAGTTGTCGTCCAATGAGGTCCATACGTGCTCGTTTGGAGAAAGATCTGGTGATCTAGCAGGCCAAGGCAACATGTCGACACTCTGTAGAGCATGTTGGGTTACAACAGCGGTATGAGGGCGAGCGTTATCCTGTTGGATAACACCCCCTTGAATGCTGTTCATGAATGGCAGCACAACAGGTTGTATCACTAGACTGACGTACAAATTTGCAGTCAGGGTGCGTGGGATAACCACGAGAGTGCTCCTGCTGTCATACGAAATTGCTCCCCAAACCATAACTCTAGGAGTAGGCCCTGTGTGTCTAGGCCGCAGGCAGGTCACCAGCAGGCGTTCACCTGGCCTCCTTCTAACCAACAAATGGCTATCACTGCGACCAAGGCAGAACCGGCTTTCATCAGAAAACACAACAGATCTCCACTCCGTCCTCCAATGAGCTCTAGCTTGACACCACTCACGTCGCAAACGGCAGTGGTTTGGAGTCAGTGGAATGCACTGTATAGGGCGTCTGGCTCGGAGCTGTCCTTGAAGTAACTGATTTGTAACAGTTCGTTGTGTCACTGTGGTGCCAACTGCAGCTCGAATTTCAGCTGCAGACGTAGCACGATTAGCCACAGCCATAAGCCGAATACGACGGTCTTCCCTATCAGTCGTACCTGGTTTTCTTGAGGCAGTACCTTCCCTTGACCACTTCCGCCAATACTCATGCACAGTGGATACATTCCTGCCAAGTCTTTCAGCAATATTGCGGAAAGAAAACCCACCTTCTCGTAGCCCTACAACACGACCTCGTTCAAACTCAGTGAGCTGTTGATAATGGTTTCTTCGTCTTCTCTGAGGCATCCTTGACTAACATTAATCCACTACGTCAAATCTCAACTGTAAATAACGATCATGAACCTTACAGCGCTTATTTAAAGCAAACCTCATTTGCATGTTCATAGTGTCGCTACTAGCGCCACACTTACGCTCGTAGCTCGAAATTTGAATCGACGTCATCTTTCAGATGTATAAACACGCCTACCGAATTTCGTTTATCTAGCATAGCTCCTTCCTAGTGTTGGGATTTTTTTTCCATCAGTGTATATATAAAATTTTGTGGATTCTAAACATTTATTTTCCTTTTATATACTTACTATATGGTAGAATTCTTATATGGAATTAAAAGTTTATTAACTTATTAGTTGGTTATTAATTAAAAATCAATGCGATTCTGAATAAAAATGTAAAAATTCAAGACTCAAACACATCTGCAGGTAAATGAAAAGTCAATATAAATTTATCACAAGCATGAAAAAGAAAAAATTAAATTAAATTGCATGGAAATAATTGAAATTTTTTGGTGTATACAATATATAAATATAAAGAATAGATATTTCACTTTAAAAATATAGGGTGGATAGAAAACATTACATTAATTATAAATTTTAGTTAAATGCATTTTGATATGTAACTGATAATTATTACTTTTTAATTATTATACTCAAAGCTTTAATTTTGATTTAATTAATATTTGTTTAAATAAGATAATTATATTTTCATATTATTAGAGATGACGTTGTAATCAAATTAAATGTCACTGCTTTATTTATAATTAAATCATTCATAATTAAATATTAATTACATTTAATTTTTAATAAAGCTAGATAAAAGTATTATTTCTGAATTTTTAGCTTTTACTACATTTGTAGAGTATATAATGTTCAGAATTAGTTTTAAAAATTGCAATTTTTGATTTTTTTTCTATTTCCAATTTGCATTTCCCATTCATGTGAAATTCAAATTTTGTTCCATTAATTTTTTGTTCCGTTTCTGTTTAAAACGTTGTTCTTTACATTGTATTGCTTTTGGGTATGTGTTTTTTATCAAAACATGATCCATGTGTGTAAGGATTGAACTTTTTAAATTGAATTTTCTATTGATGAGCTAGAGTATTGATATGTACAATTATGTCTTCTCGATTATAATACATTATTTTTTATATATAAAATTAAAATTTCAATTTATTCATTTAATGAAATTTATATTTTATTTTAGGGGTATTCTTTAATATGGAATTTGAAAAACATTGATTTCAAGATTTTTTAATACTTGAAATGAGGAACTATAAGTTCAAAACTAAAAGATATAAATTTATTTTCTTTAATTAAAAATTATAAAAAAGTCTTTTTATCTGCTTTAATTTAAAAATAATTTCATTTGATCAATATGAAAAAATTAACTTAAAGCACCAAATAGCAAAATCAATAACATAATATATTTTGTTTCTTATTTTTAAACGATCAAATACTGAATATATATCTTGGTCTTCATTTTATTTTAATCATGTATTTGCCAAATTCAAATTCAGAAAATCTGAACAAGCATTTGGAAATAATATTGATATCAAAAGTTGCAATAAAATTTTTGAAATATCTAAAACTTTCAGAATTTTGTTTTTAGAATTTGTAACTTATTTAATTTTGCCTCTTATTTATATATTATTTTAATTCATTATGATAATTTAATTGCTTTTGGTATTCCAAATTAAAGAAAAACTCTTGTTTATAATAATGCATAACTGAAAATATTATAGTGAGATATTTTTCTAACACATTTTGACTAAATTATTTTTAAAAATTAAGTATAGTTTTATACAATAAAATGAAAAAAAATTCTTCAATAAAAAAAACAGAATTTTGTAATTCCATTTTTACTTCATCATTAAATTCTAATGAATATTATATACGATTATTAAATTATTCTATAAAAAACTATAAACGAAAGAAAAATAATTAGAATATCAGACGATATTAATTCAAAAATGAAAAGTTTTAAAATTAAAAACATTAAAACATCAACAACAATAAAATTGTCTTTCATAAATAAAGCAAGGTTTGTTAATTAGTTAGCTAATATTCCATACATGATTTTACGGTTAATACATTTATACATACGCATTTAATAAGTGGTTAGATGTAGAGCATGTTATAGTATAATTAAATTTGATAAAATCCTCAATCAAAAAAAATATTATGTTATAATTTTACTTCATGGATTACGTCATTATATTTTTTGTCCTGAATTAAACCATTTTTTGTATTCATTGATGAGAAAAAAAACTTCTGCAAACATTATCTGACTTCTAAAACTTCTAGTCGATATTGGAAAAATTAAAGAGAAAAATATCGAAGAAACACTAAAACGTCAATCAAGTAATATCTTTTCGTAAAAATAAAATCTACTTTACTAATTATTTATTGTTCCGTGAATGATTTTAATAGCTAATTCCTGTACGTACTATGTAATGTATTGTAAGATGTTATTGTTCCACAATGGAATAAAATGTAAGAAATCCCTTATTTAAAAAAATATCATAGTTTCACTTTAATTTACTCATTAAATTAGTTACAATTTCAGACCATGAATTAAATCATTCTATGGGTAACCATTAATGGAAAAAGAAACTTCCACAAACTCTTTCTGGCAACAATAAAAATCTCATACGATATCGAATAAAATAAAAGAAGAAAAAAATGAATCGGGGACAGAAAACACTAAAGCATTGTCTGAGTAACATCTTCTTCCAGAAAGAAAAATCTTCTGTGCTGATAGCTTAATGCTACATGAATGTTTTTAGCTTATTACTTAATCCCAGCACATATTATTTAATGCATTGTAAAATATCAGTTGGAGCTCAAATGAATAAAACGAAAAAAATCCCTTAATTAAAATGTCATAATTTCATTTTTATCTACTCAATAAGTTAGCTATAATTTTTAGGCCATGAATTAAATCATTCTATGGGTAACCATTAATGGAAAAAGAAACTTCCGCAAACTCTTTCTGGCAGCAATAAAAATTTCAGACGATATTGAATGAAATAAAAGAAGAAAAAAATATATCGAAGATAGAAAACTCCAAAACATCATCTGAGTAACATCTTATTCCAGAAAGAAAATCTGCTGTGCTAATAGCTTAATGCTCCATGAATGATTTTAAGCTTATTACATAATTCATGCACATACTATTTAATGTATTGCAAAATATCATTTAGAACTGAAATGAATAAAACGAAAGAAATCCCTTAGTAAAAAAAAAAAAAAAAAAAAAAAAATAGAATATCATAATTTAATTTTTATTTACACATTAAGTTTTAGGCCATGAATTAAACCGTCCTATGAGTAATTATCAATGGAAAAGAATTTCCGCTAATTTTATCTAGCAACAATAAAAATCTCAGATGATATTGAATCAAATAAAAGAAAAAAAATATTGAAAACACTGAAACATCGTCTGAGTAACGTTTTCCTGAAAGAAAATCTGCTGTACCAACAGCTTAATGTTCCAAGGATTATTTTAAAATTAATACATAATTCCTACACATACTGCTTAATGTATTGTAAGATATTCAGATGAACAAACTAAAAGAAATCCCTTAATTAAAAAAAAACAAAATGTCATAGTTTCATTTTTATTTACTCACTAAGTTAGTTATAATTTTTATGACATGAATTAAACCATTCTATGGATAACCATTAATGTGAAAAGAAACTTCCGCAAACTCTTTCTGGCAGCAATAAAAATCTCAGACGATATTGAATGAAATAAAAGAAGAAAAAAATATATCGAAGCTAGAAGACACTAAAACATTGGCTGAGTAACATCTTCTTCCAGAAAGAAAATCTGCTGTGCTAACAACTTAATGTTCCATAGATGATTAGACTACTAACAGTTAACAATGTTCTTTTTTATGCCTTGGGAAAATAGTAATAAAAAATTACTTTTAGAAGAATAGTACTCATTTTTTTTTTATTCTACTACAGTTCTTTCACTTTTTTTATTTTTTCTATATTTTAGGTCAACAAAATAATCGCACAGCATCTCAAGTAGCCAGCTTTATAGCTCTAATAAATAAAAGCAAACGATCTCGAAGCTGCGTAGATTAATTCCACTTTGGCTTAATGGCAACTTTACAAATTCAGACGCTTAACCAAAGGTAGAGTCTGGGAGTCCTTAAGAGGGTTCCGGCGAGCGTATATAAAAGCTCGTAAAAACTGAGCTTCATGAAGTGGCGTACTGGAAAAAAGGGGCATTGTTTTTCGAGCAGAATTTATGGCGATCGGTGATTTGGGCAACATTTTTCTCGGAAGTAATCCGCGTTCCGTTTGGGATAAAGTCTTCTTGGCAGAAAAATCGTTTGTCTTTCTGCCCCACGCTTCACACTTTTTCGCAGACGATTTTTTTTTTGTTGTCTAGAATTGCGAGGACGTTTTTATATGAATTGAAAGGTGGTTTACTCTAAAAAGGCAGTTACCCAGTTTTTCGAAAATTACATGGAATACGCTTATGGATTTTGAAGGTTCTATTTCCATATGTTGCAGCAATGGCATTCGGAAGGCTCCATATCCATAAAATTTCTCTAACATCATATAGTAAAAAATAGTTTTTTTTTGTTTAGTAGTTATTTGCATGTAAGAAGATTGCTTTTTCTTCATTTTTTCCTGCCATGAATTTATTTTTTGTTTATCAAAAGCAAAGATGTTTTGTATCAGTGTAAATTCAATGAAAAAAAGACACTTCAGTGTAAATAAACGTAAGAAATAAGTATAAAATAATGATATTAGCGAAATTAGTATTCTTAAATTATATTGAAATATTTTTTGCGTAAATGAGAAAGAAATTGTTTTTGTCTTTTATTAATATTTTAAAGCCCCGGCTTGGTTTAAAACATCATCTTCAAAGAATTTTATTTATATTATTTTGAAAGTGCCAAAAATAAGATAATTAAAATTAACTGAAATTCTTCGGGAGGAAAAAAACTCGCTTTTAGAAAAATTACAAAGAGGATCGGTAAATTTATAATACATGCCTATTTAAAATTTTTGATAAATATACTTTGAAAGATCTTATAATGAACATTCCTTGCCTAAATTTAGAAATTAAATTAAAAACGAAAGTGTTGAAGGACGACGCTTTATATTATATACACTGATATATGGCAGTTTAAGATTTCTTAGGAAAGAGAGTAACAAATATATATTGATTTCTTATACAAAGCAAAAGAAAGTAAAAATATTGAAAGTAAAAATGAAAAATATTCGGGTTTGATATGGAATAGAAGTGGATATGTACTATAAATAGAACGAATTAAATCGAATTAAAATGGAAAATCTCACGATTTCATCTATTTCAATCTAAAACGAATAGTTATTTCTTAACTGTAGAGCTTTGAAGATGATATCAATGCTAATTTTACGAACATTATTTTTAATAATTTTTTATTATTTAATTACCAAAAAATTATTTTTGTTTTTAATTATTTCCTTCTTTTTCGTTTTTAAGTTATTATTTATTATCATGAACATTAATGGATTTCGAATCATATCTTATCAAATTCATTATCACGTGATTCAATTCATTCGGAGTTAAAATATATCTGAAAGATTAATAAAATTTGAAATAATATATTAAAATTGAATATTGCCATCGAAAACATTTTGTTGCATAAATTTTCAAAATGTTGACTTTTAAGAAATTTGTGTAAGGTTTTGCACTGGAATACCATTTCGGATGCTAACTCACATCCATCTTCAGAGATATAAATGAACAGTATTGTTAAATAATTAACAAGATTGAATTATGAGCTGTCATATTTATCTTAATGTATCACTGAAACAGACAAAAAGTTAAAAATTATATACTGTATTTTCATAGACACTAAAACTCCCATCATTTTTATGCATGGGCCATGAAGCGCCGATTTTTTCCAAATTAGGAGTTATAGATGAATGAGAATATACTTCATTTTTATTTAACAGTACTCAACATCTAATTGTCAGTGGAATTAAGTAGCATAACTTTTATAAATAATCCTCAAAATTTAATTATGTCATCTATATAACTAAAAATGAATGTTTGTCTGTGTGTCTCTTATGCGCTGCCGTACCGCTCATCCGATTCCGATGAAACTTCGACTACTTATTAGTTGCTCTTACGGAATGGTTATAGGCATGTTAAAGTTATCTATTATATAATATATATTTTCGGATCTATTTATCGCATCTATTAACCAAGGATTAACCACCAAATAACTCGTAAAGGAGATGCAACAGATTCAGTAACGATGCTAAATTCAAGCTAAATGTTAATATTTCGTAGTTATCGTACGTAAATGCAATGCAAGTCTTTCTCTGAGGTTATAGTTTTATTAGAGAGTGTGTGAGAAAGTTTTAGGGGAATCAGTCTTATAAGTTTGAAATTTCAATTAAACATTTATACAATTTTAGCGTTTTTTGCTGTAACTTCCGAAAATATTTAACTAATTTTGCACCATCTTAGTTTTCAAAAAATAGTCTAACGAATATTAAACGAACCACGAGATACAATAAATAGTTTCTTTCATTATCATTCTGCAAGAACAAAAAGCTTTACAATACTAAAATAATACACAAATCTATATATAAAAATGAATATTCGTTTGTAGAATAGAATAATAAAAATAGAATAAATATTATTTATGCTTCTTTTTTATATATATTCTTCAATTTCAATGAATGTATTCATTGCCGACGAGAAAATAAATATCATTCTTCTAACCATTCTTAATTAAACAAGATAATTATTTCAAATTCCAAACGATATTTCCAAAATTATTTCTTCAGTGGCAGTAACGCGCCTGTTCCAGCTAGTAAACAATAAAACGCAAGCTCCGAATTAAAATCAAATCATAATGGCAAATGAAAAGAAAAGAACCCAAAGTAAACACAAATTCTAACAGAATGAAGATGAAAAAAATTGGTGCGCCTTGCTTCATGCTATCATTCCGGGTTCTTTTTAATCACAACAATATATGCGCAGTTGATTTCATTAATATGTGTTATTGATCGCATTAAGGTATCGGACTACGTTAAAAACACTTTTTATCAACCACATTGGCGATTTTTTTTATTATTATTTCTTGTAGTTCAGACTTTTCTCTTTCCAAACCAGTTTATATTTTCTAAGAAAAGGCCTGAACTATGCTATGACAGAGGAATTTTAAGCAAAACTTATTTTTCAACCGAAATTTGTCTTAAACTTTAATTTTCTGAAAAGTTTAATTTTCATAAAAATTCTCCACCGTTAACATGATATCTGAAAACCTGATAGAGGTATTCACATAAAAATTTCAGTGCGTGATTTAAATAAAATGGTTGATGAAATGAACTAAAAAATTTTTTTGGTGAAATACTTTTTCATTTATAGGTGTTTTTAGAAAAATTAAGCTGTAAATTTATGTAAAAAATGCATATATGCATATATTTTTACACATCTATGCATCTCAAAATGTTTCTTAGATTTTGGTATTTTATATTCTATTCCGGCTTTTATATTCTATAACTTGTGAACAAAGAAAATTAGGATTACGATTTTGTGTAGTGTTAACTATTTCAATTAAATTTCATTAGCATTTACTACAAATTTTCCTATTTCTTAAAATATATCATATTTTCAAAGAATTTAGTTGTATTTATAGTATTTTGTTTATAATTAACAATACATCTAAAAGCATAGTTTTAAATTGTTTTTAAAAATCCAATGTTGTCGGGTGCCTTAATATATGCAATTTGAATATGTGCTACATTTGAAATGAATGAAAATGCACATAATACGCTTTTGTAAAAATTGCCCCTTTTTCAATTCCTACTATTAGTTCACACTCTTCCTATAATATATATTTTGTTCAAATTTTCAATCTTTAATAGAATACTTTTTATTCATCCGCACAAATTCAAATATATTTTTTAAAAAATTGTAGTGAATGACACTTAATGTTAAAGCAGTTTTTTTCAAATATTTATTCATTTATTAAATTAAATTTATTTTTAATATTTTAAAATGAGTTTTAGCAGTTTGTAATGAAAATTGAAGTCAGTAGGCAATAGCTCAATCGGTAAAATGCAAGGATTTTGCTATTTTTCACGTGAAGGTAAAGAATATAAGTTTTTTGAGAATACCAATTTTTGTTTGAGGAATGGATATAAACAGATGTGTATAACTCCATGCTCATCTTATCCGATAGATTCTTATTATCCAATTAAATTCGTTTTTTATCCATCCTATCCAATTAAATAAAGGGAGTGTGAAAAATAGGCGAAGTTAGTAGGGGATATTTTACAGTTCAAAGTGTAGGGGGATGATTGACGAAGATTATTTGAATTAGGCGAATAAATCTATAATTATAACTGTAATACGTGATTTAAATTTTTTGGGGAAAAGACGGGAGCCGGTTTTTTCCAAGTTCCGACATAAAAAAAGACACCCTAAGTGGAGAGCAAAATAATAGCAGTGTTAGTTAGGTCAAATGAGTTTTGGGATTCACGCCTTTGTTCAAAGTTCGCTCTTTAATTCAGAGGATAAAATAACAACATTTTTAATTGGCCGCACAATAAAAAAGTTTCTGGGAAATCAAGTCACTGCTTTTTTCTCTAAATAGTGAAAAATTTATGTATGTCTTCCTCTTTATTCCTCTATCAATTCAGACGTTAATGCCCTAAAATCGAAAAATGCTTCGGAACACTTGGATTTGGTTTTTGAAAAGGTGGTCCGAAATCCCAAATGTTATTCTCAACTGAGAATCCTCAAAATTGGAACACACGATGGTGGTTTAAATCCAATGGAACAGATTCGAAAGTCGCCTGTCTATACTCATGCACAATCCATTGGAGGAAAACTTTCTTTTCCTATTCCAGAGTTAAAGCTAAGGCTAGACTTTTTTCCTTTATGTCTGACGTGAAAAGCCAAAAGGAACTTTTTGGAAATCGAAGATTTTTGCAAATATTATTTTTGCTCTTAGAACGTAAAGGAAGTTTTGAAAAAAAAGCTGTAGAGAGAAAAAATCAGTTTTGTTGGCGAATATAAGGATCTATTTTATTGATGTTTTACAGCATTAGAGTCCGTTTAGATAACACTAGAACAAACGCATTGTTTTAATCGTAATTGTAAATTAATAATGCAGATGAGTTTGTGTGTATCGGCTTTGCTGCGTGTGTTGGCGATTTGTACGCCAAATGATTTGATTTAAAGCTAATTAAATTGAAAAGTACGCACTTTGAAAAATAGGAATGTGTGTTTCAAAGAGATTTGTTTGAAATATTAATGATAATTTTAATAGCGTGGGGCAGACAAACCATAGACACACTACGTAAGAAAACAAACAAGGATTTAAGCTTTACTATACATTTGTTTATACATTAAAGTTGCTTGTTGAGTATACATTTCCACGTGATTATCTCTGTTATATAAATATCCTTCGAAGTGTGGCACAAGTTTTTCAATATTTCATTCAAAAAATAAAGCAAACCGGAATTTATCATTGTTCCTACTCTTCCTTCTTGAAATGCCTTTAATATCTGTTCGTCTGTTCGCGAATATGTTGAACCATTTCACGGTATTCCATTTTTACTTCAAAAAACAAAAGCAATCCGGAATTTATCGTTGTCAATGCTCTTCCTTCTTGAAATGCCTTCGATATCTGTTCTCCATTCTCGATCATGCAGAACCATTTCGCGGTATTCTATTTTTACCATACACTTCATACAAATAAAAATAAAATAAACTTATAAATTTCTGTGTAATTACACCTTTTAGCTCTCAGCAAATAAGTCACTGCATTCATTTCTAATCTGAAAGCTCTGATCACTTCATCGACTTAATTTTTTTTATTTGATACGGAATCTCTTGACCATAGATATGCCATCAATGGTTATCTCTACGTTTTATAATTTCTTGAATCTTAAAATAATGTTTCTTGAATTATTTTGGATTATTTACGGTTATATTGGACATGGGAATTCCTAAAATACAAGGGAAATAATTCTAGGATTAGAAAATTTCTAAATACTGAAAACAATTTTTTTAAAGAAAATTTTACGTGTTTGATAATTTTGATAATTTTTTGCTCGGCTGTACGCAAAAAGAAGAAAAATATCTGTTCGTCCATTCCCGAAAATGTTGAACCATTTCGCGTTATTCCATTTTTAACATACACATCATGCAAATACTGAAAAATTTCAATGTAATTACACCTATTATCTCTCAGAAAATGAGTCATTGCATTCATTTCCAATTTGAAGACTCAGATGTTTTTGTTTGATATGAAATCTCTTGACCTTAGATATACCATCAATGATTATCGGTGCCTTAACTTTCTATATTTTCGAGAGTATCGCAAAATAAACTTTGGCAGAACTGCCAATCTTTGCAAACAGACTGATTTCGCAAATTTTATTCACAACTTACTTAGATTATTAATGCTTATGACGATGAAAGGAAATTCGAAATAACTTTGATTGCGCATCTTTAATAAATTCTTTAAAGTATGAGAACTATTACCATAGATGTACGGAAAATATAAGAATTAAAATATTTATAAATATGTTTTTTTATAAAATAAGTTTGTAAGGCATGGTTAATAGGGAGTATTTTCTAAAATGAATAAATGCTTGCGAGATATTCGACCCTCAGGGTGTGTACCGTTATCTATTATTTTCTATTCATATTTTCGTACTTGAATAGAAGATTATAAGTAAAACATCATTTAGATTTTTCTAATTCTAAATATTTTATTCTTTTTTATAAGAAAATTGGTTGATATGACTGCCTTTACTTTGTAATGCTATTTCACGTGTAATTTTTTTAAATACACATGGTCTGAATTTCTTTCAGTTAAAAATACCGATTAAGTCTGTACCGACTTAACGTTTCGACCGACTTAAAATTCGAAATAATTCAAATGAATTAATTACCCAATATCCAAATCAGAGAAATAAAAGCACATGATAAGCGATTACAATTAATATTTCAATAAATTAAAAATAATTAAAAAACAATTTTTAACAGAAGAATATAGAGCTGCAAAATCACCAAGATTCGTAACGAACATAAAAATACTTCATAAAAATTAAAATTACAGTAAGAATTAAGTAATTCATTGCGCACACGGGAAAATGAAGCTTAATTTTCCAGGGTCATAGTGTAGAAAATTACATTAGAAGTTTTTAATTTCCTTTATTATATTTTTAATTTAATTCAAAAATGAATCAGAATAAATTTGACAGATAGACAATTAATATTGTCTAGTTTTCAATGCATAAATCTCTTTAAAAATTAACATTTTCCTTTGAAACAATAGGCGAAATGCTTTTTTAACCTTGCATCATTGATATGAAAACACACAGCACAGTCTAAAATTTTGCAAAAACAATTTAACACACTGCGCCTGTGCGAATAATGGTCTGTCATCAGAGGCTTTACATCATTGATGTGGGAAAAGAAACAGCTGCTCTTCTCCATTGGCGTAGGAAAAGAAGGTACGAATTTAATAACAATATTATTAATAAACAAGTAATATAAAGGTTTTTTTTTTCAAAATTCTTACTTAAGTCAACTAAGAAAATTTCTATTTTAGTTACTTTTTATTAAATAAATATCAAACAAATTATTGATTGAAGCAAGAATTAAACCCGCATTCTTTACTTTCATGTGAAAAATATTAAAATCCTTGCATTTTACCGATCGAGCTATTGCCTACTGATCTCAGTTTTCATTACAAAAAGCTAAAATTCTATTTAAAATATAAAAATTAATTATTTAATAAATGAATATTAGAAAAAACTCTGTATTAACATCGAGTGTCGTTCACTACAAGTTTTTAAAAATGTATTTGAGCTTGAGTGAATGAGTGAAAAGAATATTATTAATAATTGTGAATTTGAACAAGATATATCAATAAATACATATATATATATATATATACAAAATGTGAACTAATAGTAGAAATTGAAAAAAAAACATACATTCGGTAAATTAATTACACTTTACATGATAGATCTATAAGTCTTAATTCATATGTATGCAAAATTGGAATAATGTATCCTTAGTAGTTTTCTAGTCTGTAGGAGACACACACAATTGAACACTACCATTTATATACAGACAGATTTATTACAGCCTATGTAATGGTCTGCATGATCTTCTGGGAAGTATGTCACAAACATGCAATTTCTGACTGTTCAAAATTCCTGCAGGATTACAAAAATTATTCTTATCGACATTAAGTATCTGTAGATTTCAGAACTAAAAAAGAATGGTGCCATGATTTTAATATTTCTATTCCGCTTTTAAAATATGTTAACTGTCGAACTTTTTGGAACTTGGATAGCTACTAAATTCCTATCATTTCGGAATATTATAAAATGATAAAGATTTCTCTTTCCACTCTGTAATATCGGTGGAATTTATAAATTAAAAAGAAAATGAATAAAATTATATTTTTAGTAATTTATTTGTTCTTTCAAAACTCTAATTTAAACAATCATTATAAATGATCTGACAGTTTGTTTGTTATTTCTGAATTTCCAAGGAACTAATAAATGTCAACAGTTACTCTTCTCACTGTTAAATGTATGCAGACTTCAACATTGAAGAAAAATTGAGATCAAGATCACAATTTTAGTATTTAAATTATATTTTTGGACCATGTCAGTGCATTGGAAACCTAAATCTAAATTTCGCCGATGGCATTATTGAAAAGAAGTTAAATTAGATGGATTTCTAAGAACAAAGCTTTATTGCGTTGCTGATTTATGCCATTTTTCTGTGATATTTGTATAAAATATAATAAATATCATAGTGATACGTCTTTATTGATCATTGTTTTTGGTTTTTCATCAACTTTTTGTGAATGCGACAATCTTTTGTGTTAAATAGGAAAAAATATAGGAGGATGCGATTCAGTTACCAATTTAATTTATAGGAATATTTTTTTATTTAATTTGAAGTTAATTTATTATTATTAAGACAATTTATTTATTTATAAGCATTTTATCATTTAAATTACCGGCAAGCTTATTATTTAATTTGCAGACAATTTAATATCATGGAAATTTATTACTTTAATTAGCAGTTATGAGTTTATTTGACCTCTCAAATAGCAAGCTAATATGCAATTTTAACAAATTTATTTGTTTAGCTAATCATATGAATAACAATTTCAATCGACCTGTTTTTGATTCTTCCTTCATCTGATGACAGTTTTCAGTTATCAATTTGGAAATCCTCCTCTAGATATTGATGAATCATTAGATTAATTTTAGAATCTTTTCAATTGGCGTTATTCCAAACTATCATTTTTTATCTTCATTCATCATTCTTTATAAAATTCAGTAAATTTCTATATATTTGAAGTCCAAACCTCAATAAATATGATTCTCAATTATTATCGAATTTCTTTCAACCAGAAGAGATCAACTTTTATCAACATTGTCAACTTTTTCCTTCATTTTTTGGAAAGAGTTATCGACAGTTTTCAAAAACTGAAATCTGAATTTTTCTTCAATCACTGAAATATGACAGGATGAATCTTTTATGAAATACCTATAACATTATACATTTGGATTAAACGACCTAAATACTGATCACTCTGCAGTGAAATATCTATTGAAAGGAATCTGATGTGCTGGTTCTGACAAATGAATAATGACCGGAAATCTATCCGCCTTTGAGAAGCAGCTGTTATTTATGGATACTGAATATATTGAACTTCAATATTTGTTTTAATAATATTTGTATTAAGAAGTTGAGAGATTATAATTCGACAGACTTTAAACCAGAGACATTTTAATAATCTTCCGTTCATAGTGCGAACGAACTTTCCAAATGATATCAAAATCCACTATAAAAATGCCATTAAGTGTCTCTGCATTTTATTTATTTCAAACTGAACTTTGTGTTTTATCAATAATACGATTTCACTTTCCGATGTAAATTGCTTTATAGATAATTATCAGAATTTTTAGAAAGATATGAGATAAAATCAAAATTGTGTGATAAGATATCTATTGAAGCAATGAAAATTCTCAATTTTACTGCAAGAAAAATATCTAATGATAAAAATCAAGCACAAAAGAAATTTCTTTTAAATGTCAAAATTTAGCGTAAATATTGCGAAGTACCTACATTTATAATATTAAAATAATTTTTAATAAAAAATAAAATTTATTCAAAAATATTTAGCAAAGAAGTTAAGATTTAGTAAGAGGTTATAGCAAGAAAACTCCGATATTGCATTTATTTCAAAATAAATAAAATTATAATTAAAATTTCAAAAGAAAATTGCGCCAAAGTTGCCCATTCCTACGTCTTGCATTTGTGCCCAATTGCAAAATTCAAGATCAAACGCAAATCATAAATGCAAACAAATATTGTATTTAAAGAAACAACAGAAGAAAATGAAGCTGAGTAGCTATCTTTTTTATGTTTGATCGTAAAAGAAAAAACACTATATACACAAAAGGGACCTCTGTTCTTTTGATTGAGATTCTTTTCACACATTATAAATCACTAAATTAAATACTTTTTATAAAATAATTTCAGTAAGGGAATAATCCAAATTATTTTTCTAGCTTTTCTAAGCCGAAATGTTTAACGGATATTTATACATTTTCTTTATTATTATTAGTGGAGATAAACAAATTAAATTCTTAGATAAATTTAATAACTTCCTTCTCTTTGTGAAAATAAAAAAAGTAAATACGATAAAAACTTCTTTTAAAAAAAATCGAACTAAGTAAACATTGCATAAATAATTCTAAATAAAATTTAGAGATTTTTAAAATTTGTTTTAGCTGCCGTTTGAAATTATGTTTGATTGCAGCCTGTTGCAAAAATGTGGTTAAAACATCTGGTAGACAATAGCAAATGAAATAAATCGTGTAAAACTATTTCTCTATGGAAGCTTCAATTATCGTTTCACCAATCTAATAGCTTTAAATATAATCATTTAATACAAATAAAGTGCACTTTTCCATAAAACAGCTGACGACAAAGTAGATATTTGAGTTATTATTAGAAAGCTTAGTTCAAACAAAGTGGCAAAAAAGGGAACTTCTATTTCCGTTTTTCTATTGATAAATAAAGTGCAAGCCCGGAAATTGATCCGAATCTAAAAGAAAAACGTCTTAATTCTTGATATAATAAAGCAAGAACGAGAGATAAATTGAAGTGTATAAAGATAATATCGATTGCGGTCGGTGGCAAACCCGTGGGAATTGCAAAAAAAAAAAAAACATAATCATTGTCTTCAGATAATAATCCATTGAGACTAAAACAAATATTGTATTTTAAGCCACAACAGAAGAAAATGAAGCTGAGTACTCTCTTCTTAATGTTTGATCGCGAAAGAATAAACACTACATACACAAAAGCGACGTCTATTCTTTTGATTGAGATTCTTTTCATACATTGTTCATTCACAAAATTAAGTATTTTTTATAAAATAAATTCCAGTAAACTAATACTCCAAATTATTTTTCTAGCTTTTCTCATAGGAAGTGTTTAACAGCATGCATTTTTAAATAATTGTGTAAAATTTAATTTTTATAAGTTCCCTATTTTAGATAATATTGATAATTTTCAATTGCTTTGTTTAAATTACTTATATTGAATTAAATAAAAAAAATCTCATAAAATACATTTTCTTAAATGTTATGTTTAATAATAATTTTTAAAAAGTGAAAATCATGAAATTAAAATATCAGTACTTTTAATTAATTATTTTAAATTTTTTTAAATGATAGGTTGAATAATAATAATAATAATAAAGTAAAATTCATAAAATTTAATTTATCCAATATTTCTAATTAATTTTCTTATAAATTACAAACACATTGAAATTGTTTTCCGCATTTTTATACACTCCATACATGACAGAGATAAATTATTAAAGAGTCTTTTTTTAATGTTACAAATAATCTGCTTTTGGTGACAAGGTGGTTTGTCGGAAATATTAATTGCATTTGATTTTTGTCAATTTTTTTGCATGAAGCTCATGCTTCTACTAAAAGAATATTTTTAAGCATGGGATTCTGACAGAAATTAAAAATAAGATATTTTGATTATATTTCACTTATTCTACTCATCGTGTATATGAGCTTTCCGGAGAGAATCCAAACTATTAAAATCATTCAAGGGAATAAAATATTATTAGAAACTCAAAAAGTCTTGTTATTATTTTCAGTAATGTAATTTCGCTTTGCTGATTGTACAAGCGAATTGGTAAGATAATTATCTGACTATTTATTCCTTTGCTTTCAACAGTGTAAGGAAATTACGCGATTAATTATTAGTGAAAAAATGGCTTGAATTTCATTACAATAAAGACATTGATGAAAAAACTGAAAACTTCTAAAATACCGCTGTTTTTTAATTAAAATTCTGATTTAGACAAAAAAAACCCTCCTAAGACGCACGTTTTATTGTTCTCACCTCCCCACCAAAGTATATTTGTGCCAAATTCGACAGTTCTAATTCCAGTGGCCTAACTTCTAAATCGCTGCAGACGTGCACAAAAGTATACACACAGAATTCTTCTTTGTTATATGCAAACGATTAATTTAAATCCTTTGGAATAGAAGCCAGTAAATAATTTTTTAAAGATAAAAGAATCAACCCTTTGGAATCTGAAAAGTAGTTAGATGCATAGCTATTAAGTTAATACAAGAACTTGTTTATTGTTCCAAAAAATTAATTAATATGTAATTGTTTTAAGGTGAATTTCCCGAAAAATTAATCTACGTCTTTTTACCATTCTGTAGGTATTTTTGATAACAAAAATTGAAAAATAAATCAATAAAGCTTCAAAATAATGCCCTGTCTTGAATGGTGCCGATGAGGAGTCATTAGAATGTAAAGGGTTAAAATGTTCAGTACTTGAAAAATCAAACTTCTCTCGGCCGTATTTTTTTAAATAAAATTTTATTTAAAATCCTATCCTATGGCTTTAAAGTTATAATCTAAATGTAATTTAATTACAAATGCAGGACCAAACATGAAAAAAATGTCCGGGTGTCTGAAGCCCTAACCACTATTATCGTTTTTACAGTTAATGTATAGTCACATGTAAGTATTTAGTTATACAAATTCAGAGTGTAAAATCTCCCTTTTTTCAGGAAAGGCAACTACATAGATAAACTTTAAAAAGAATCAAAACCTTATATAAATATAAAATTTGATCAAATAGTTGGAGACATTTTCAAGATGCACGAAATAAATTTATGAATGTAAAAAAGAATTGTTCGTTTAAAGTTATATATTATTCTAGTCATATGAATAAAAACATAAAAGGATGCACAGTATATCGTCATTCAATTATTCAGTATTGGGCGAATATCTAAATAGCATATAACTGGATATGCCTTTAACAAAAAATGGACAAATTAATAAATGTAAATATTAAAACTTAAAAAAAAGACATAAAATTGACAACAATGTAAGAAAGAAATGAAACACATCCAGAAGTTCAAACCAACTTTTAAGAGCAAACGATAATTTCACTTCCAAAAAATGACTGATGTCGAGGTTAAGAATCCTCGCCCTCAGCGGCATCAAGATGAAATCTTTGGAACTCTCAAAAACAGGCGGACTCATTTCGCGCTACAACTAAACCAGGTATCTGCATAATGTCGCTATTCATCACCGTAGAGAGTTTCCGTAGAAAGGGGGATTGGGGCCCAAACAGTGCTCTGATTTATGGCCCTGTCCGCGGGATCATTAACTAGGCTTTTGCTTCTAAGACAGCGACTGATGATACTTCTGAAGGCACAGCTCAGCCATTGCGATTCATCGCGGATCACCGAGCGCTCCATCGGACCAGTGTATTTTGGATCTCGGCCATTTTTTTTTTCAAAAGGCAGGTGCTCCCACTGTTTTATATTTATTTATTGCTTCGAGTAGATGACGTCAGTTCTTTTGCCGATAAAAAACGTCTTTCACTTATTCATCATTTTTTTTTAAAACTGAAGTATGCAAGTTTGTTATTTAAACTTTGGAAAAGAAACATAACATTGGAAACGTCGATTGTGTTTTAAACATTAAATTTATAATATGGTTTCACAATATGGAACAAAATTGCTCTTTATGGAACAATGAATATAGAATTTTCAGAATTATTTTTGCAATATACGATTAATAAAAGTAGTTCCAAATTACTTTTTAGGAACAAAAACAAATTGAATTAATCGTTTATTGAGCTAAAACTAAAACTTTTAGGCCAGAATTTTAAGATAAAACTTTTTCTTTTTCTCTTTGACTATAATTATATATTCTATGATATTGTAAATTCGATATTCGACAGTCTTTAGTACTCGCAATTTTATCCAATATTACCCGAATATTATATTATACAATATTGTGGCCCTACTGGGAATTTCAGTGAAAAAAGATCATCAGTTTGGCTGTAGCTTTAATATAGTTAAAATGTTCGGAATTAACTGTGATCATTGCACTTAACTTAGGAACATTTTGACTTTGGCGACCATTTGTCCATCCATCACATTGTAGCATAAATTTAGCGTTGCCTACAAGTTTTAATAAATTATATCTCAATATGTAAAAAAATTTTAATTTGTTTTAAAGGAAGCTTGCATCAGAAATAAAGGAATTTGAATCTTTTAATTGCTCGACTATGCTAACAAAGACGCTAAATTAATCCACGAAATCGCTCTATTTGTTGATGCGAACTGAATTATGTTTTATTCCGATAAAATATATCTAGTGACATGGGACGTAGAAGAGAAGGCTGCCATTGATGACTTATCTGGGAATAATGAACGTAAAAGGGGACGAAAAATTTATTTTCCCCTCCTCAGCTGTCCTACTCAGTTTTATTAGAAGTACAATAATAAAATTATTTATTAAAATAATAATTTTAGTACAATAATAAAAATATTTTTGAAAAAAAATTATTTCTTTTTTCTATGAGTGAAATAATACATTTTAAAAACATTTACGTTTCTAATACCTCTGTGTCAAAATAATTCACAATGTGTTCAGAAAATTATCAATCACATGATTAAAAAAATAAATCATTTCAAAAATAATTATTCCAATCCTACTAAATAACTTTTTAAAAGTTAATTATAAAAAGGAAAATTTTCGGGGGGAAAATGAAGATGCACATTTGGAAACTTTTTTTAAGAAGAATCCTATTGTAAATTCAAAATTTATTCATAAAATACGGAAATAAAGCGTTTTTCTTTTTTCTATTCTGAAAAATAACATAATGATGTCACGAAAAACAACAAAAGCATGACTCAAACAACCTAGAATCGCCATAACAGTGAATGATGCAGCAAAAATAATTCAAGCATTTGTATTGTTGTCTCTCCGATCCGACTAACGAGTTTGTTCACCTTCAGATTTAAAGTCCATTCAAAAGCCTTAAGTGCGTAAATCT
>JAPMOQ010027759.1:1034302-1082924 GCA_026543055.1 Argiope trifasciata | reverse complement strand
AATATTAAAAATTTCAAATCGTTGGAAATCATACACTTATTAATAAGGTTGAAATTTTTAGATATAATTTTTGACTCAAATATTTTTGATTTTTTTTGTCAAATTCATTATTTGAATTTGAATTCATTATTTGTGTTAAAACTGTCATTAAAAAATTCATAAAGAAAAAGGTAAGCCGTAAATATTGCAAAACATTTCACTTTCCATTATTTTATTTTAAAGATTCTAAAATTGTATTCAGTCTAGGAAATCATTTTCATAATATATACATAATAGAAGAATTTGGTTAGTAAAAGAACCTTAATTTATTTTCTGTTTATTCATTGTTGAAACTTATTTAAAAGCACTTAAATTTTTTGTTACTGTAAATATTAAAAACGTCACAATGAAAAAGCAAATAAAATTGACAAAGAAATTGAAAATCTAATTATTCACTACTCTTCAGTAACAACCATTTCTCAATACACATTATTTCATTGAACAAATATTTAGATATAAATAATTTGATGAAGTATTTACCATTACTTTTATCAACTTTCATTTTGATAGTGACACATCACAACTTGCTTATTATTCACTATTCAAGTCGAAGATTATCCATTATTAAGATGACAAACTTGTCAATAATAAACAAAAATATTTACTTAATGAATAATAACTGTCCTGAATATAATCAGCAATTATTATCCAAAAATTTATTATAAAATATGCGCTCCAGTAAAATATAATGGAGGAAATATAAAATCATAATCATCTGATAAACGCCACTTTGTATGTCATCTAACTATACTTCATCTTATCAGCTGGTATGAAGTTCACTTGCTAAATACAAAGGATTCGAGATTAAATATGTGTAAAATGCAAAATTTGTGATAAGGAATGTATTCTTTTGAAATCTTACGTAGTTTCAATTGCACTAAGAAAAAAAACAGTTTCATTTTAAAAAAATTAGTTTTTATTTGTATTATATATTTATATCACTTTTAAAGGACAATATTTCATTATTAATTTTTGTATTCAAAGCTTGAAGTACTTACTATGTCCAGTCTATCACAAAATGAGGTGAAATTTTTAAAAAATTCTATTAAATAAAATGAAAAAAAAAACTGATTTTAATTGCTATCAATTAATCTGCAAGACTCAACCGGAATAACAAAGGAAATAATAAAAATAACAGTAACATTGTTTGAATCCAACTCCAGAAAGATTTTCGAAGCCAATTAAACGCCAAGACCGTTATCAGTCATTCAGTAACCAAACACAATAACTAAGAAAAGAGGCGCACATTTCATCTGTGATGAGTGCTTTACCGCCAAACAAAATCAGCGGCAAAATTCGCAAAAGATTCCTGCCATCCCCGTCCTAATGCGACTTTACGTCATTCGCGCCATTATGTCCGGGCGTCTGGCATCCATCTATCCGGCCTTTCGTTTCCAGTTACGTTAACGAGCCTAATTGCTCGACTCCAGCGCTCTTTATTACGGCCGGACGGAGAGGAAGGGGGTTGATTTAATACACGTAAAATCAAGAAGCCCTAATGCTCAGTGAAAGCTAATAAAAATTTTATGGTCTTTTAAAGTACACTTTATGAGTGTTCCGCTTCCGTGTTCATAGATGGCGCTACGAGCGATCCTCTTAGTTGCTAGATTACTTGCTAACATAATAGAAACTTCGTTTAAAATTCCAACCAAATTTTGATTAATTTAAGGTAGTGTCTCTTAAACTTTTTTCTCTAGGTAATTTTTTTAAATTCTGGATTACTCTCTTTTTACTTCAAAAGTAAAATAAAAGTGCAGATTCTATTTTAAAAATCAGTATAAGGAGAATTTAATTACCAAATAAGATTATGGCTCAGTGCATGCTTTTTAATTAGTTGATATTTTTAAGCGAATCACGTTAACTCTCTAATTTTAAAAATTGCTTTTTTCCAGTAGCTTGCCTAAAGTCATTAAAATTACAAACTAAGAATGTTTTCTAATTAAAAAAATTGTCAAATTGTCAAATCTATCAATTAAATTGAAAAAAGAAAACTCGGATATTTACCAAAATTACTTACATTCGAATTGCAGGTGAAATTTGTAAATTGTCGTCAGGTATTGATATTTTGTTCTACTTTGAATAAACTTTTTAGAAGTAAATTCATTCCTCTAAAAGGTACTCAGTGAATGCAAATAATGAGGACTAGTTAAACTTTGAAAAAAGTCGAATTAAAGTACAATGATTTTACTTTGGACGGGTTTTCATAAATCTTTTTTTAACTGATTAAAAAAAATGTAGTATGTATAAATTAATAATTTTAAAAAAATGCAAATGTATATTTCATAATTTTTTTTCTCTAAATAATCAACCACTAACACCATCGATTTGTTTTGGAATTAAGAAGCCTTGAATCTAGATCTAAAAAAGTTTTTCAACAAACAATAACAGTAGTAAATAAAATATTTAAACATTAATAAAAAAGAATGAATAAAACACGATGTTTACGAAGCGGCAACGCTTACAATTCATTGAAGTTCAAAACATTTTTCTCTGTCAGTTAAAAATTGTTTTTAAAATTTAGCCCATTTGACATATGCTATTTTTCCCTGAAGAAAAATCTGGATATCATTGTTTAAAAAACTTATGACGTCACAGAAAAATATTTATTATATGATATTCACGTGCTGTGACTGAAGTCCTTTTTAAATTTTATAATTAGTTCACACTCCCCTTATATCTATTCATTTATTTATCTTGTTCAAATTTTCGGTCATTAATAAAATATTTTTTATTCATCCACTCAAGTTCAATTAACATTTTTTTATTTACACTGTCATCCATTACAAGTTTTAGAGGTGCTTTTTTCAAATATTAATTCATTAATTAAGTTTAATTAATTTTTAATACTTTGAATAGAAATTTAGCTGTTTGTACTGAAAACTGAGATCAACAGGCAATAGCTTAGTCTGTAAAATCCAAGGATATCAGTGTTTTTCACGTGAAGATGAAGAATGCTAGTTCAATTCTTGCTGAAATCAGTAATTTTTTTGATTATTTTATAAAAAGTAACTAAAATAAATGTGTTGACCTAAGTAGCGATTGAATTAATTTTTTTATGATATTATTGGTTATAATTACTGGTCAATAATTTTTTTATAAAGTTAACAAATATTAAGTATTTCTTCTTTATTATTATTTTTCTAAAATTCGGTAAGATTAAGCTGTCATCAATAATTTTAGTTTTATAATGAAGTTTCAATTCGCCAAGTAAAAGCCAAATTTCTTAAATTTGGCATTGAAACAACGAATCTGGCAACCCTGATGGCATGTAAAAAAAAAATTCCTCTTTAGATTACGGCTGAGAAATTATAGATTTTCGAGGGCTAGTTAAAAATGTTGGAAGGTATCAAAGAAAAGAAGTCTTTTTGTCCTGAAGACGTTTGAAAAGAGTCAATAATCTATGCAAAAATCGATCTTATGCACGATGAAATATTAGTTCGGTAGACTCACTGGGGGAGTTGAAAAAGTATTGTCTGGAAGTCCGATGCAGTTATCTACCGAAATAAATTGATCTTGTTAGTAAAGTTTTCGCTAACTTTTCTTTCGTAAAGAATGGCAACGCTTAGCAGGTTTTGTTATTTTCTAACCATGCCTGATAAATTTGTCGCAAACTCTTTGTTTCTGGAAGTTTATCGAGAAGTGTTGTTTCTCATGTGTTATATTATTGTTTATTCATTTGTTATCCCGGTACTTTATGAAGCGTTATTAATCTAATTAAATAACCGAGATAATGGTGATTATTCCTTTTCGTTAATTAATTGTTCATATTGAGATAATTATTTTCTAATAAAAAAATGGCTTTAGAATTTCCAAGAATAGATGGATTAATATTTTAATTCTTCATGTCAAAGTTTTTTATTTATCGTTTGCTCTTAATATAAAAAGGAATTTCTAATGAAACACAGTTTTAGAAATTAAATCTTCTATTCAACTATTTTCCATTAATTTAATTTATTTGTTGCAAATATTCTACGTTTTTTTAAACAAATTTTTAGTTTTTATCAATAGTATTTTTGATTCAAAATAATTATTATTCAAATATCATCGGATTGATAATTTTGAATATGTTACAATCAATTCTTCATTATTTTTTTCTGATTAATTACACATATTATCGTTTCTTTTACAGTTATTTTCGAATTAATTAAAATTTATTATTTTATTAGTTTTTTAAAATGAATCTTTAAAGGTCATCGCCTAAAATAACGATTTAATGTATTTTAATACAAATACTAAAGAAAATTGTTTTACTTATTTTGCAACAAGGCATGACGCTATTTAGTTTCTACACTTGGCATCACAAATAAATAATTCTTTTTTAAAAAAACTAAGACAAAACTATTATGAAGAAGATTGATATCTGTTAAGCCATTTTATATTTATTATGTGAAAAAAAAACTACTAGAACATTTTTTTAAAATCTATAGTTAAAATTTAATCTGAGAAAATGATTCTTGTTTTATTTGTTCAATTTTTTAAATTAGTTTTAATATTTGAATTATGTATTAAAATAAAAACCAGAATATTTTTTTCAATTAATGGCAGTACTTAGATTGATTGAAATATTTTTTAAATATTTTTTTTTGTCTATTTGTTTGAATTTTTTTTTTCTATTATTAAAAAGTTAACGCGAACGTTACAAAAGCCTGATTTCTTAAAGCAAACATAACATAACTATTTCAAACACAAATGAGATTAGCTTAGTTAAAAAAAACTCTAAGTAATTATTACATGCCATATAAATCAGAACTACATAAGTGATATGAACTATGCACTATTTAGAGTCATTTTAATAAAAATACATTCTTGTAAATGACAAAAATCCTGAAAAAAAATGTAACGATTTTTTATTAACAAACATTGTAAAATTTAAGTTTCAAATGACCTGTAATTGAAAAAAGATGTTTCTTTTTGATATACCTCTTATTTGGAAAACAATAATTCACAACAATTAATTGAACATTAATTTGGATATCATTAATTAAAATATTTTAGATATTTTTAAAGATTTATTGTTTGATATATTTTGAATGAAAATAAACCCATACCTTAAAGAATAAAAAATATATATTAAATCAATAATGTCACTGAACATTCAAACACAGCAATGTCTATCTTGCTGTTTTAATATTTTTTTGACATATACAAAATTTGTTAATTATAATAAAAACAATATTGATAATGCTGATTTTTATGAAAAAGCTCCCTAGTATTGATAATTAGAGCAAGACATATAGTTCCACTTTCGAATGTAATATAACTGCATATTTAATGATCATTTAATATTGTTGAAAAATGCATAACTTTGAAATATTAAATAAGAACTGTACAAGGGGGAAAAATCAACATTTAGAGTCATAACTTCAAGTCAACATTAAGTTTTCAAATCTGATGGATCCAAAGGTTTCTCTAAGTAAATAAAACACAGCCGCAGATGACATTCATATTTTTAAATGGCATCTTGTCAGGCAGTTTTTTTTTTCTTTTTCATTTTGGCAGTGGAATTATTGGACTGTTGCCATGTTTCGGGTGGTAATTCCTTCAAGAGCTCGTTAGCTATTTAGGGCTCTTTCAGTGCACGAACTTTTTATCAAACAAATTATTTGGTTCTAACAACCTCACTTAATTTTGCCATTTTTTTTTATGCAAACGCTTTCGGGACGAAAACTTCTTGTTTAGAAAAACTTTTCGACTTCGAAGTCATAAAAAAAATAAAGATAAACTTTTTTTTACTGTTTTTTTTAAAGAGATTATTCTTCTATGACCTAGAATGGGCGGAATTTTACCACCCGTAAGTTTCTAAATCTTTTCTTTGTCATTCAGAATAAATTAAGAAACTTATCCGCTCGAACATTTCGCGCTCGTTAAGTGTTTTCCTTTGTTGTGATTCAACCTGGTGTGCTGCCCAGACAATTTACAAGCAGTTATGGTGGAAATTTATGTACTCTTTCATGTCTAGATGAAGACTAAGAAGTCATGCCAAGTAGTTGAACGTACTTGAATATATTTCCAGCAATTTTTAGGACTGCATATTTCTGTAATATTTCATAATAGCCAAATTTTTAAAAAAAGAATTTGAATATCCTTTTTGAAATTTAAAATATTAATCTTTCGCAAAATACTCATAAAATTCGTAGAATTTTCAAATTCTGATGGAAAAGAAAAAGGGAAAGTTTGTTTAAATGTTTTATTTTGCATTTCTGCAATATTTTGTACTCCGTTTAAAAAATAATCTCAATACAAAGATTAAAAACAACATATTATTTGAGTCAAAATTCTAATTTAAATTCAAGTTTCTTTTTAATTTCCCCCAAACATTTCAATGTGTTTTGTTATTTTTTATAGGGAATAGTAATCGTTTATAGCTCTAAAACGAATTTCCATTGTATTAATTAAAATTAATTGTGGTTTTAGAAAATAGTAAAAATCTGAAGACGACTTTAAAAAAAAATTAAGCAATTTCAATTTTTTGAAGTTTTGTTTCAATCTAAATTATTTACTTTCTGATTATTTATTAAGTAAATCTGAGAAAAAATGCAATAAATAAAACAATAACAAAGGTACATTTATATTTGATAGAAATTAGATCAGCATTATTCGAATGAATTGCAAAATGCGAAATAAAAGAAAGTTTTACATTTTTTGTAAAGCTAAAGAAAATGGGAATACATCGTTTACCTTAAATCTTAACCGTCGTTAAATATTTATATCGAATATAAAATCTACTACTTTCATAAAAATCTTGAATGCTTTCGGAATAAATCTTTGAAACTGTGTCTGACTTGCTTTAAATTTCATTACTTCATCTAATATTTTAAACAATGTAAATGAAAAGCATATATTTATGTTTAAAAATGTAAATTAATAAAAAAAATTGGTTTTAACTTTTTTAAAGAATTAAAAAAGTAATACGTAAAAGAATTTTTTAATAAAAAAAAAAGTATTTTTTAAGAAATAATCAAATATTCTAGACATCTAATAAAATGATCATTTCAGAAAGTTTCATTAAAAACATTAATTACTTAAAATAAGCTATCATTCAAATTTGGGAACAATTATACAAGGCGTATAAATCAAAAGAACATCAAATATATCATTTCCCACATTTAATAGGCTTCTTTCTAAGACTATTAAATGAATTTTGTTTTGCTCACAGCTCTTTAATTAACAGAAATGGACGCTTAAAATCTATTTAAAGAAATTTTAATGGCTTATTCGTTTCAGATGGGACAGATTGGTTCAATTGTTTTAATCAGCTTATTTCGCTTGCCGGAAAAAACAACTTAACATCCTTTGAAAAGATAACATTCTTATTTTCAGTGATTAATTATTTTAAGCTAAGGATTAGCAAGTATTACATCGAACAACAGATTACGTAAAAATATTTAATCTTGTTAGTGAAGATCCTTCTTTTAATCAAAACCTTTTAATTTTTAAAATTATCGAACTCTGTTTTCTATAGCCAGTTTTAAAAAGTGCGTGAGTTTTGCAAACGCTAAAAATGATCCATACTGTTGATAAATTATTGGCTTTATTCATGTTTTAATTTTGTGTGTATATTAAGAAAATATGGAATTCATTCTTTTTAAAATAAAATATAAATGAATTATTATTAATGCGTGTACAATCTTTATACACAATTGTGTTTATTGTTTATGTACTTTTTGTGATAAAAAAAATAAAGAGCTACAACAAGCAAATTTCATACCAGAGAATTGATTATCGTTTGGTGTGTTATCGTTTGAATTGATTATCGTCCTCTTTTTTTAAAAAAAATCTTTCGTGATTAATTTCCAAACTGTGTAAAGCGGAAATATATATTTTTCATAAGAGCTAGATCATAAATTATACTAAAATGGCTAACTATTAATTATTAGTTTCAATAGATAATCGCTTGTTGAGAACAATGGAAGTTTATGTTTTCTCTTGCGTGTTTATTAATCCACAATTAACTTAGCTGAAATAGAAATTTAGTTTTTTCACAAATCACAATAGTATCCAAATCATTGTTACAAAAATATCGATTGACCAGATACGGGAAAATAACAACCAATTCATAAACATTGAAAAAAACAAAACAATATGCTTTAATTCAATTCATTCATCAGAGATTGGCAACACAAAAAAGAAACAAGAAAAAGTAGTCTTAAATATATTTATATTTCTCTATATATTTGAATATATCTCTTTGATGACTAAAATTACAGGAACAAGCATTAAATAATCATCTGACTGTACAACACAGAGAAAATATTAGGGAACAGCTAACAAGACACATAAGACACAAAGCTCGTACTACAATGAATCGATAACAAAACATTTCTCGTTGATACACAAGCATCCATAACACTTTGTACAAAATAGATAGAAAGTTATGGCATCGAAGCATTCATAATTCGGTTGGTTTCTTTGATACATGTTCGAGTTACACCTCCTGGATCACGGACATCAGGCTCTCGACTAAAGAACCAAAAAATAAATACATTTGATAGGTACAAAAAAGTAGAGTTAAAGACCTGTTAAGATTTCCATTTAAGCCGGAATACGCATAAGTTGCGTGTTCTGGTTGAAATTATTAAATTTATAACACAAGTATCTCGTGAGTATATTAAGAAACAGAATTATGGACACATTATTGTCCCAGATTGTGGGTTTGTGAAGAAATTCAAGCACATTTTACATGCCAGAATTATAGGCCTGAATCTCTCAACTAAAAAAATGGCATAACTATCTTTTATAGAGATAGAAGAGTAGTGTAGAATAATGGCATATCATTTAAATCAGAATATGCAAACGATATTCGACTGGGAATATCACGATTGTTTTATTGTTTTTATCATAATAATATCTATGAATAAAAAATTTTACTTTTGAATCCTGAATTAAAATCCTCATTGAATCATTATCATGAGTTTCTTTTATAAATAATAAAATATTCACTTTTTAGATATTTTGCTGCTTTAATAAATCAAAACATGATTGAAAAAGAATATTTTAAGAAAAGAGTAAAAATTCTCATAATGTGCTTAAATGCAAATAGTTTATCAGGAAAAAAAGTGAGGGATAGGGCATTATTGGCATGCTTTATTTTGCAAATGTAAATTGAATTATTAAAAAAAGTCTGCTTTGACAGTGTTTCCTTTTTTTCTTTTTGAATAATACTTTAAAAATAATTTTTTATATCTGTTAATAGTGTTGCACAATTTTATTTTCTGAAAAGATTCAAGTAGTATATATTTCCAAAACTGATAATATTTTAAATAAAAGAATCAGCATTTCCATATACTTTACTTTTTTTTAGTTTCCAATTTGTTCATGTCAGATAAATATTACGATATCAATTACTGAGGTTAAAACTATATTTTTTAAATATTTTTTTGTCTAAAATATTACTGATTCTAATAAAACATAAATGGGCATAGTTTAAAATACAGAAAACCAATTTGGAATAATAAAGCTTTTTAACTCATGAGCATGATTAGGTTTCAAATGTACAGTTAAAGAAGTAAATTTAAATTTTAAGATTATAGAATATTACTATTTTCAATCTGTTATTTCTTTGATTTTAACTTTAAGTTCTTTAAAAAAGCAAACACCCATACGTATTTGAGAGACATTACAGTAATTGAATGGAAACCTGAGGTCATTTTTTTAATTAGAAAACCGGGTTCTTTGTGAAGGACGAAATTACAATCGAATCAATTCTGTTGATGGAACAAGTTTAATTTAATTTATCACAACAATACTCTACTAATAAATCATATCTTGACGTCTGAATTCAAACTATGGAGAGACTGTTGGACCTGATCCAGGAGGCGGTGGCTCAAGTTTGGAGCACCTTGGACAGACACAGACAGACAGACAGCAAACGAAACAGTGAGCAAACATGTAGTGACTGGATAACATAGAAGACGTGATATGTAAAAACACAGCAACGAGACATTTGCTGACTCCATTTAGGCTAAGAGGAAAAATGTAGCAAAAGTGCTTTATGTACAACGACTAACAAATTCATCTGCTGCACAAGAAAACGAATATACGTATATTATGGTGTGTTTTTTTCAGGAGATTATCACCAGTAATTCTCTCCAAAAAGTGCCTGGAGACAGTTCGAAGTACATGATTCGTGCGTGAATAGGGGTAGGGATTTTTTTAAAAAGAAACATTGGAATGTCACATGCCTTTTACTAAGTTTTAACCTGACGCGTGTGGCATAAATTATGAATATGATTATACAAATATTCTGTATTATATTTCAGTCGGATGGAATACAATAATTTTTAAGTTAATTTTCATGCTTTATAAAAATGTATATAATTCTATACTCCACTCAGTTATAACGACAAAATCATTAAATTGCTGTTTTAATTTTTTAAGCTTATTTCAATTTTCTTGGATTAAAAAAATTAATTTTATATCCTTAAAATGCTAAAAACATCGGTAAATCAAATTTAATCACAGTGAAAATGCAAAATTTTACTGTGGAAATTACATACATAATTACATATGGTTTGGAAATATTTTAAATTCGTCTAATATTTTGATTTTTAATAAACTTCGAACAAATTTTCATGTTGATAACCTCAATATTGATAGACATCAGCGAATATTATATATTTTATTTTCAATATCAAGTCATCCATGCTACATCGTGTTTGTATTACAATTTTTAGTTTTAATTTTATAATGCATCAATTAAATAAAAAAATTAATAAGCTATAAAAAATTTTCATATTTTATTCTTTTTTCTTACATCAGTAGAAAATCGCAAGACTAATATAATTATTTTCCGATTTGGTTTTAAAGGTTTAAATTTTTCAAAAGCACGGGAATCAGTTGAAATATCTTTTATAACTTATCAGTTGGAAATTTTTTCATTGAATAAAATGTGAGCCATTTAATCTAAAAAGTTTAAAGTAATTTTGAAACGACACAGAAAATATACAATTAAAATATTTTATGACACTAAATTTTATTTAGAGTAATTTTAGTTTATATCACTATTCCAAAAATAGAATTTTAGTCGACAATAAAAATGTTAACTAATAAATATGTTGAATTTCATATTTTATAACTTTGCGGAATTGCTTTTTAACATTACACAAAACAAGAACGAAATAACGAAATAATTACCGAATAAAAAGCAGTTTTTGTTACTGGCAATTAGTATAATAGTGACGCATTTTTAATTTCTTAAAAAAGAACTATTTAAATTAAAAAATTAAATGTTACATTTTCACCTTTTAATAAAAAGAAATTACAATAAATGATTTTTTCAACAAATATCACTCTAATTATCTCAAAATATCCTTAAAATTCTATCAATAATTTCATTCTTCAGTCAATATATTCTTATTTGCAAACTATTATTTTACTCGATAACATTACTTATTTTCTTTTTTAGTTTTTCCCTTCTTTTTAAACCTTTTTATTTAATAACAGTTATAAGTAACAGAATACAAATACATTACGCACGAAGCGCAATTAAAATAATAATTACAGTGGTACATTTCGGCAGCCTTTAATATCTTTTTCGATTTGGTTTCACTTTTAAAATTTAAATAAAACTCACAGTCGCTTTTATCCCAATTTAGTATCTTTTATTTTTTAAATATCATTGCTTATTTTTCAGACGATCAAGCCCCTTTTAGAGAAATGAAAAAACAATTTTGTTTGATAAATAATTGCCAAACGGAAATGACAATGCGTGATGATCATTTACGTTAGCAGCTTTATACGATGATCTGTTCCGTGATTTTGAAAATGTAATTAAAGTTGTTCACATTATCGTTTGCAGTAATGGGATTTAATAAAAAATGTAATTCTAAAATGAACAGTTTCTCAAATAGATTATGAAATCATTTTCGATATTATTTTGTTATCGATAGTTAAATATATTTTGAATGATAATGCGCGAATTCAAAGCTAACAATGATTCAAAAAGAGAATGATTCGTTATTTTAGCTAAGAAAAGAATCGTTTAGTCTAGATTTAATTTGAAGATAAATTGAACTTTTCCGTTCATGGGTAAGTAAAATTTTGCTGTTAGCTGAATAGTCTTTTTCCATTTACAATTTTCTTCACTTTTATGGCGTTGAAATGGATGAGGTGTCTTAGGAAAAAGTAAGATTCAAATTTTGATATAATTTGATTCAACGTTTCAATTTCAATAAAAAAAATCCAAACGTTTATATTTTTTTGAAAAATGACTTATAATAATACTCAAACGGCTCCACTAATAAACAAAATAATTGTGCATAATTTCATATACCATTTAAAAATTAAGCAAAATTTTGTATTCATAATTGTGTATATATCAGTATTGGTTAGACTCAATTGAAGTCAGTAATTTGTCACTATTATTTGAGATACTGACATGTTTGTTTTGTACTTTAAAAACATTTTAGGCATTAAAATTTTATATACATTTTTCTTTTAACAATTTTAATAAGTGTATTACATTTCAAAAGTTAATTTTTTAAATTATTTTCTAGGCATCCCTTTCATTCATTTATATAAATTTTTAATTAATCTTTTTAAAATTATCGACACTAATTCAAAAATTGGCCAACAATTTAAAAATTTAATACGTTTTTTTGTATTTTGATTAATATCGATTTCTATTAAAATTTTGCATTCGTCCTTGTTCCGATATTATATGTATATGTGTATATTCTTTAATCTTTTTAGTTGTGATAAATTTTTTACTGAAATTTCAGGAACAAAGAATAAAATATACAGCCCCTATTTTTTTTTTTTTTTTTCAATATAAATATTCTGAAATATAAAGCGTGAAATGAATATGTGACACTAATTAGCCATGTGACATTCCAATTTTTAACATTAATTGTAAATTCACAAATCGTCAATTACAAGTTGATGACATCAACGGTGCATCATTATTTTCAAGTGAAAGAGTGACTTCTCCTGAAATGGTTCAAAATGTGAATTCATGGTTTCGAACTGACATTTTAATACATGAAATATTTACATTTTACATATATTTACATTAAAGACATGAATATATGTCATGGCATTGTTGAATAATGAATTTCTAATTACATGAATGTGACAATATTATGTTTATAAAACAGATTCAGTGAAATATACGTATATCTTTAGGAATATGTCCTGATGAAAAATCGGTCAATAATTTAGATATTTTCTTTTAACTGGCATTAAAAGAAGGAAATTTGGTGAACAATATCGCTTCTATGCAATCGTAGTCATGTTACAGATAAAAAAAATTTACTTATGGCACTTTAATTCACTTAAATTGTATATTTAAAAAGATACATTTGGTATCCAAAAAGTTTATTTACAATTCTTTGATAATTTAGAAATGAAGAATATAATTGTTTTGAAGGAAAAAAAGAATATAAGTAAGAAATATCTAGAATTTCTTGTACTTGTAAGTTATTTAGAAAACAAGCTACATTCAACCAAAATACCATTTTGATTTAAGTTCAACAATTTAATTTTAATTGAAATTTTTTTTCGCTTTTTAAAAATATAGTACCAAATTAATTAAATTTTATTCCTTTTTTAAAAACGTTAATTTCACGTTTTTAAAAAAGGAAAACGATTAAATTAGAAATTTTAACTAATTATAGTCATGCAGAAAGAAATATAGTTATGGTCAAAATAAAGGAAAACAACTATATAAATTTTATGGCTTTTGCTTGGAACTTAAAAAAACATAAGTAAAAATTAATTAAACAAAAAAAAAACCCATCTTTATAAGTTAATTATATTGAATTTAAACATTTAATATGTACAAGAAAATAATAAATCAACTCCATTACGCTATGCGAGTATCACTTTCTCTTACAACTTTTCTTCAGATGATAAAAATATTTAATACAAACAAAATAAATAAAAATTTCCTATAATATAATCCAGAATTCATATATGAGTCTTTTGAGGCAAAACAAATAAAATACATTACCTCCCTCAGTCCAGTACGATAAATTACTCCATGGCAAAAATTCACACATGCGATAATGGCACCTGTTTACAACTAGAGGGCACGTGCCCCACATGGCTTGCTGGGCTGAGAGGCTTAAACGTTCTGGGTCCATACAAGCCCTCTGCACCTCCAGGTGTGCCGGTTCTTTGAGATACTGAACCGGGACCACCTCTCTGTCCTCGTCGACTGCAAAGCCGACGTCGCCAAGACTCCAGAGTTTTGACTGATGTGATCCAAAATCCGGTTGTAATTCCCACCACCAAACACATGAAATATTTGAGCATAAACACCGAATAGTCCGGTCGAGATTGTTCTGTTTCACAAGGACAGTTGTGGCGTCGGTCCCATCTCTCCCTGTAATGTTGCTCGTAGAAGTAGCATCCTATGGTGATGGTCGCGGGTACGGTATAGAGGACGGAGAAGACACCGATTCGGATCATCAGCTTCTCCAGTTTATCCGCTTTGGCCCGCGCCTGCTGTCGAATCACTTTGCGGATCCGGAATAACGAGACGAATCCAGCGAGCAGGAAAGATGTGCCAAGTAGAAGGTAAGCACACAGTGGCATGATGACGAACCATCGCAAATGATCCACATTCTGATTACCGACTGAACATATTCCTGCTACAGGATCACCATCCACAGCCCCCATGGCCAAGACAGCGATGGATTTGCCAGTGGGTACAAGCCATGCCGCAAGATGGAAATACTGGGAATAACCAGCAATAGCTTCATTTCCCCATTTCAGCCCGGCTGCCAGCAGCCAGGTAAGAGTAAGGATGACCCACCACAGAGAGCTGGCCATTCCAAAGAAATACACGAGCAGGAAGACGATAGTGCAGGCTGGTGGGCGGCCTATAGTGTGATAGCGAATGATTTGCCCATCACAAGCCACTGCCTCGTGGCCAAGACCCAGTCTCACTAAGTAACCTATGGATACCATGAGGTAGCAGCCGGATAGGAAAATAATAGGACGTTCAGGGTATCTAAATCGGGTGGGGTCAATCAGGAATGTTAGCACTGTCATACTAGCAGAAAAGCAGCAAATGATGGCCCAGAGACCAATCCAAAAGGTAGCAAAGGTCTGTTCATCTTTGTTAAAAAAGGTACCGCGGCACGGTCTGGCGCACTGTGGTACACCTCCGGTTGCAACATCTTGGTACAGTTTGCGATCAGCAGCATCAACCAAAGGTACCATTGGGAAACGACATTCACATTTGCAATCAGAATCTACACTTCCGGGTGTAACCAGACTAGGTGGATGGCCCGGACTTCCACCTGAGGAAATAGATTCATGTCGATCTCGGCCTTTAGAATTCCTACCCCTGTAAGACGGAGGTCTTCGAACTGGTTTTGTCTCTTGTTTAGCATTATAATCCCCATTTTCAGGACCAGCACCTTCTTTTGCGTCCATGCATAAATGCTCCTGGTCACCATAACGTGGAAAATCATCGCAGTTCATACGTTCCGGCCAAACAAAACCATATTTATGCATGATTGGAGCACAGCCTGCTCTTGCTCGTTCACATACAGAGTAACAGGCAGGTAGTTGTCCCTGATAGTCTTCAATACAGATGGGGGCGTAGAGCGAACACAAGAAGAAGAGCAGATCATCAGAACAATGGATTTCGACCAGTGGCCAGAACTGGTGCACTTCTAGCCCGGCCTCATCCTGAGTATCGTGATGGAATTTATTTGGCATCGAAGTATAATTGTAACCAATGCCTCTGCACATAGGAATGGTGATCTCTTCGCATCGTTCCATCTGTCCACCAGCCGATATCATGAGCAATAGCAATACAAACGCACTTAATGCTTTCATTTTGAAAAATACACGCAGTCCACCTCACTAATTAAAAATCAAGGTTTTGAAGCAAATTCCTGAATTCTTCAAATAGCTGTGTGAACCATCTGTTAGTTGAAATTCCTTTTGCCATATTAAGCTGTTTAAAGCATCGAACTTTTTTGTGTATGTGTGGGGAAAAAAAGAAATTCTTTAGTCAAAAATCAAGATAAGTCCAGGACCAAGTATTATAAAACTTGCCCAAAGAGAGATAAATTATAAATCACACATCTTACATAATCCGCTGCTATTGACAAATGGTAAACATCCATAACTGTCATTCGTAAGTCAGGTATCCACAGACAATCTTTTCGCCACCGCGTTCTTGGAGCGAATGACGTGCCGCGCACCCTTCCTGGACCAGTCTCGCAGAAATCTCCTTCGGTTGTGTGAGTCGAAAAGCACTCCCCTTACCGCTGCTTGAGATTCCCCGGCGCTGGCGATGACGTCACAGGATGATCGTCGAATGAAAAGGAAGCTCTGGATGAAGGCATTGGGAAGGTGGGACACCTGGCGAGAAAGAAGAGAAACGTGACGAAAAGGGCATAAAGAAAGCGGGGTTGAAAAAGTCGGGGAAGTAGTTGGTTGATTGCATTGGAAATAGAAGCGGCAAACGATTATCATGATTTGCAGGTGTTAGTGATGTCCCCTGCTGTGATTATTTCTTAAAAGCCTAGGAATTTTTGTTTCGTTTATTTTTAGGTTCATCGCCTTTTCTGTGGAATATTTTTATTCGCTGATATTATTTATTGTAAGTTATTTTAGAATGAGAGCTCGAATAAAATAATGTAATAACTCGAAAAGCATAGGTCATTTGATAAATTTAAGATTTTTCTTCTTTTTTTAAATAAAAAACAGTGTGTATGGCGAAAAATTATATATATAGCAGAACGTTTTATTTAACCAGTTAATTGTTTCCACCTAACCAACTAAATTTCGAACTTTATTTTCAAAGCATTCATTCTCTGAATTCATACGAATTGTCTGAAATCATTAACCAGTTTAAACAGATTTGAAACAATCATAAAACTTTCAGATTACGCATGCGTCGACATTTCGAAAAATGATAGGGTTTTTTCATCTCAAAATTGGTCGAGCTCCAAAACTTAGTTTGCTTGCTAGAAAAATTGAAAATGAAAGTTTACGAAAATTATTATTATATACAGATAAAGAAGTCTAATGATTGTTTCAAATCAGTTTAAACTGATTAATGACATGATTTGGACAAAATATGATTTAAAAAATAATAATGCTATCGCATAACTTGAAATTCGCTATTGCAGGTTTAATTTTTCTTCTTTACTTTTAATAAAGTTTAAAAAAATGTAGTAAACCAAAATAATCAAATAAAAGAATAAAATATAAGCAGTACATTGTTATTTTAATAATAATAAACTATTTTTAACATTAAAATACAACTCATGTTAAATAATCTTTAGAAACAAATTATAATAATTTATCTTTAATGAAAAAAAAAATATGAACTGAAAAAGAATTATAATAAGTTATAAGTTTTAAATAATATTGAAAAGGATTTCTCATTTAATTCTTTATCTTAAAAGGCATTTCGTATTTTTTATATTTTTCCCTATACTAAATCTTTAACATATTTCTTCAATCTATAACTCCATAAAAACATAGAACTATACATTATTAAAATAAATATTCGCTTTATCTATTTCATACGATATATCGTTTGCGAGATTAGGAGACATTACGAACACCAATACACACGCAAACGAAAATGATTAAGAGATAGAATGGCAAATATATTGTCTAGTTGATCAAAAATTAACGTTCATTTCGTTATCGTGCCGGTATACGGTCTTCCAGCATGCTAGTTGAAATTATTTTTCCAATATGATGAAAACATGTGTTTAAACAATGTACTGCAATGCATGTTTGTTTGTCCCTGTCAGCGTGATGTAGCAATATCATGATAAAATGGCCTGCCAGGGATATTTCTAGTTATTTTTGCTTATGGGCAATAAAATGGAAACAGTTAATGCACTTTCTTTTTCTGCATAATGACTGAAAACAGATATTAAATGAAGCGGAATATAAAATAAGCAACTGAATAGTTGGTAAGCCTTGTAAATTCATGAATCACCTTTAAAATGAAATATGTCTAAAATTTAATTAAAGGTAAATAAAAAGTGTTAATGAAGTAAAACTTTTAGTTTTGGAATAAATTATTATAAAAAAGGAATAAAACTGTCATTAAAAAAAGTAGAAATATTTATTAATAGGATTTTTGAAGAATTCAGCAATTTCATAAAATTTACTTTTTGTTATCCACCTTTTACGCTCGGCTGTTCACCTGCCATATTAATAGTATTAATTTAGAACTGTTTAACAGCATTGATGCATTACTCCTTATCAGACCAAATGTTTTAATTTATACGTGCACTATAAATATTGTTTAGTTAGTTGTACAAGCAAAGAGATAAAACTGACAAAAATCGAGTAAAAATTGACGAAATCGGTACCATTGACGAGTTTGGAAGTTCTGCTTAATGTTTGCGATATTTTTCAGAAAGTCATATTAAAGTCAGTTCACGACTGATAATGACGCATTAAGACAATATGAACTTTGGCAAAATTGGTGCAATAAAAAAATTTAGCAAAATTTATGCAGTAATTGAGGGTGGAGAACTCTACCTTGGCTTTTCTTTTCCCTCATAAAAATATGTGGAGAAGTAGCGTTTAGAACAGAAGGGTGGGGGAATATAAGAAATTCTGACGATATATGGGAGCTATGAATGGTAAAATGAAATAAAAAAGACCCAGCAGACCCAGTGCATGGTGAGGAGTTTCTTTTTTCTTTCTTTCTTTTTTTTTCTTTTAACCAATTACTTTGTAGATGAGCATGCTCTATCTCTTTCAGAGAAAATCATTCTATCGTCGATAGGGTTAAGAGACAAAGTAATTATCGATAGCTAAGAATGTATTTAATTACTGGAGTTGAATACTGTAGATCCTGATCTATTCAGAACAAAAATCAGAAGAATATAGAAAGAGAAGGGGGGGGGGGAGAGGCACTTGTGAAATTATAAACATTTTCATACCTACTAACTCTGTTGAAATATAATTTGGAAATGAAATATAAATGAAAATTCGAAATGTAACATACAGCTTGTGATTTATGATATTAACCAATTAACTATTTTTGTCGAGTAATTCGTCATGGAAAAAGTACAATAATTTTCTTTATGATGAGTTCATTTGTCAGGAATAATAATTAATCAGGAAACACAATTTAGATGCGCACTTTTCCAATTGGTCACAGCAGGGAACTGGTTAATTAAATGTATTAGTTATAGAATTATATACGTTAAGGTATCCGACTCCGTGCAAAGGAAAAAAAAATTAACTGTATTTTTTAAAAATTATTAAAAATTATGGTTTTTAGGTGTGTTGTTGATCATAACATAAAATACTATAAATGCATCTATATTATTTGAAAATGTAATATGTTTTGAAAAATAGGAAAATTTGTTGTAAATTTTAAAGCATTTTAACCAAAACGGTTAATACTCTACTCAAATTTTTAAGAAATTTAACCAAAACGGTTAATACTTTGCACAAACTTGAATGCAGCAATACTATTTTTCTTTGTACTCAAATTATAGAATAAAATGAACAAAAATATAAGAAAATTCTTGCGATGCAAAAAAGTTATAAGTAAAAATATACTCATAAATGCATTTTTTTCTTAAATTTACAACTTAATTTTCCAAAAGCGCTTATAAATGAAAAATTATTTCACTAACAATAAAACTTTTAGTTCATTTCATTGCCCATATTATTTAAAAACACACTCTGAATTTTATATATATATAACTCTATTAATTTTTAAAATATGTTAAAGGTGGAGAATTTTTATGAAAATTAAAATTTTGACTAAATTGAAGTAAAAGGCAAATTTTAGCTGAAAAAATATATGGGATGGTCAAGCCCTGGATAAATCAGGCCTTTCTTTTCCATGAAAATATAAAAGCTTTTGGAAAGAAAAAAAGCTTATACTTCAAGAAATAATAATTAAAAACAATTGTCAATATGGTCAATAACCTGTATTTTTAATGTAGTCGGATACCTTAAACTCAATCTTTTGAAACAATTCTAGTCTGCTCCTAAAATCATGTGTTGTTTTCTTGTAAAAGAAAAATTAATCATCAATTTATTTAAAATAAAAGCTCATATGTTACAGTTTTAATTTAATAAGCTGGAAAAACTTTAAGGTTAATTCGCAAATTATAAGAATTAGAAATAATTTATATAAAAAAAAACCCTTTTAAAGATAATTACTACTATTAATGTTACCTTTATCAGAAAGTTATTAATGCTTCTTAATGGACTATTATTTTCTACAACGTTCATTAATAAAGATTAAGAAAATGAAGAAAGAAAAAATATAGAACATGGTATTAATTAATAGGGCTGTTCCTCGAATGAAGATCGAAATTTCACGAAATAACTTCTATACGGGGGAAAAATTTCTTAATCAAGATGTGTATTTAATCAAATATAAAGCTTAATAGAGTTGCGATATATTACGAGGAGTACGTGAATCGTGAATTTAAAAGTAATCTCAAAATTGCTCAAAATGATTTATTTGGCTGGTCTCATTAATTATATTCTGATATATCCCTATTGTAGGATTAGAAAGTTTAACTGGTATTTAATTGTCTATAATAGATATTTTAGAATAAGAATTGCTTAAATTGTAAATAGCCAACTTAAATCGGCTCTTTCAAATCAGTAACTGTAATCATACATGATTGAATGAACGTTTTGATTTAAAACATAATTATTGAAATAGCTATCTCCATTTTGGTGATTCTATGTCATTTATTTATTATTATATAAGATTAAAAACTGTAAGAAGGCCTTCAGAAATGTAAGATTCTGCCTCTTTTTCTCTATTCAAGCTTCAAAAACATACAATTTTTATTGACTTAGGTTTAATATTTGCATGAAAAGTTCTTAACTGACATATATTTGGAAAAACTAGTATAACAAAACATTCAACTGAAAATTGGTTACAATATTTCTCATGTAAAAAATTACCTTTTTAGAAAATTAACAAAATTGATTAATAAGGTTATGAAATAAATATAAATTTGCGAGGACTATGGACTAGTAATAAATCAGTTAGCAGCAAAATAAATAGACAAATAATTTTAAAACCTAGATCTGCAAATGATTTTGGAAAGACTAAAAAAAATCTTAAGGGAAATGGTCTAAAATTTAAACCATATCAGATTTTGTTTTGAATGTCTCAAATATAATGTCTGAATGAATTAAATGGAAGCCCAAAATCAAATCTTGAAAATATAGCTAAGAAAATTTTCGATCTTGGCATTCTTCAGAGTTATGATCCCTAAGCAATTGCCTAACTAGCCGTGTTGCTTATCTGGATCGGATGAAAACTTATTTTCATGTTTCTATATTAGGATCGTTATGATATTTTTCAGACGAAAATGACATTAAAAACTTTTTTTGCTTGTATAAAACGTTACAGAGAGGGAAATAATAGAAGTCATATTTCATGGCATTTATTTTCAAATGCAATTAAAACGAAATAGTACAATTCCAATTTGTGAAATTGGAACTGTCTACTAAAGTATAAAATTGCAAGACCAGAATTTCAATATATATATATATATAATATAACTGACTTTCTTGCAAATTCAAAATGCCTTGTCCATCAAATAATTAACTAATCCAAATTAAATATCATAGGACATATTGGTTAATTCTTATTCATGATTTTAAAATATTTATCATTTTTATTTAGATAATATCTTAATTTATGTTAATAATAAATTAGATATAACTAGCAGTCCCCGCAGAGTGTTGCTTTTCCATAACATCCGAGAGAATAAATTAGCTTTAACTTATCTATCCTCAACCCGATATGTCATGAATATGTCACGCAATATCAAACAAACATAAAAATTAGTGCGATTTAAAGAAAGTTACTTTGTTGAGCAGAAGCGCAACCCCCCAAAAACCCCGATGTCTATTGGGGGTTGTGGAAGAAGACTCACCTTCCCTGTGGACATTTCCTTTACATTCTCATTATCGCGCAATAAACGAAACGTTTTTGTTATTTAATGTGCTCCGCCCAAGGTTGGATTTCCTTTTTTGTACATTGAGTTCTGAATAGCTGTTTAAAATCAGACGTAAACAAAGAAATATATAAAATGCATTGCACAGCTCTTACTATTTGTTTTCACAGCTATTAAGAAGTTTTCGTGCATATGCAGGTAAGTGCAAAGCGCAGATACTGCTTTTTACGCATGCGTGAAACGTCGTTGGAAAATGAAATCGTATCTATATAAATCATTTACTATTATAATTTTGATATGACTTCAATATACTAAAACCTTCCCTATTAATGCCCCAAATTTGGCCCAAATATCTCCAATATCAATTGAGTATTTCTCAGCTTTTTCTGTTTCATTCAGGGGATTTCATTTTATTCTAAGTATAGATTTATGCTTCAATCTTTTGACGTCGATTTAGGAAACTTACAGTGTCTTTTAGTCTTATTAATTTCACCAGCATTCATTAAAAGAAAGAAAACCGAACTTTAATACGTGAAATTAATTTACACACAGTGTGCTGAATTATGAACTATTAAGACTGAAATCCCTAGAAATGACTCGGGTGTTCTCGCAAAACCATGAACCTTTTCCTGCCCAATAATCCAATCCTAAAGCTGGATGCAAATGGGCCCTAGTAAGTGCCCATAGGTAAGCTGTAGGGCGGGTGGATTGACAGTCCTTCTTGCAGCTACAAGCAAAACGATCTTTTATTTCTTTGGCTCCCATTTAAACTCCGTGTTGGGAAAAGATATAATCGTCGTTGGCCATAAGCACGCGACTACAGCAGGCAGTCCTAATTGCTCCATTAGGTTACGCTCAATTGCCATTGCTAGGGGACCGTCTCCACATAATACGACTGTACGTTGTAGCTTTACCGTGAGTGGGCTATACATGATTTGATTAGCATTATATAGAATTGATCATCGAGACAAACAAGAGAATTAATGATGATCTTTTTTTAAATCAGATGGAAATTGTTTTGACCTGTATTTAAATACCATGTTGGCAACAGTTAATTTAGTGGGGGTACCTCGGAGGATCAGAAAACGATAAAAAGATTACTGACATCGTGATTGTTTGGTGAAATTTCAGTTAAGCAGTTTTCTTTGTTTGAGTTAGTATTTATTAGCATAATTGTACAATGATGCTTACAGGGTGCACATAAAGGAAGCAATACACATTCAGAAAGTCCATAAGATTTTATTATTATTTGTGTTCGGATGGTTTGATTGTTAGAGCACCTGAACAACCTCGCAGATGTAAGTACAGAATAATAAAGTAATTATTTGGTTCGTGGTGAAGCAATGAAATCTAAATATAGTAACAGTTCAACTACATCCCGAGAAATTTAATAACTTAATTTTGTGATTCTTTTGACATAAGTAATAACAATGGCGTTGATTAAAAAATTCATCCAAACAAGCTGGAAGGAAGGTATATTCCTTTACATCTTAGTTAATGTCTGATCGCACAAATTTTTAATGTCAGAAACAGTCGTAATTATGACCTGAAAACCACGTTTCAGTCCCTAATTTCTAAGATATTGCAATTATCTAAAAACTTTTATATTTAAAGTTTTTCGTCTTATTGAGTTGCTAATTTTGCTAATTGGATTTATTATTTTTTTCAATATTATGAAAGTTATAGAGAAATGAAAATTTCCACATCCACCATTTTCACCCTCTTTGAGCAAGATGGGCCATTTGCGAACGCATCTGAGATTTTTACATTCATAACAACATATTCAAAGCCAATTAAAATCTAAACAAAATTACTCTACTTATTCTGCTTATGATATAACATGGGCGACGGATTATATATATATATATATATATATATATATAATATAAATTTTTGAGTTTTGGGTTCTAGGAATCATAATCGGTGGAGAACTAAAAGAATTTTATCTAAAGCCTTGTCATGAGGTCCATTGCAGTAGGTAGTCTTCCTAAAATTAAGTTTTCTTATAATGTGCTCACAATGATCCAGATATATGGTAGTAAAAAATCAATTTTAAGTATCGACTTTGTTGTTTTATCAAGATTATATTTAAGAGAGCATTTATGGTGCAAATTTAAAACACTTTTAACCTAATGGATCAATGAAATGAACGACTTGATTAGGGTTGCTTCAAGAAGTGAATCAATTACTAATCAATCAGTTGCAAGTCTTCATTTCATTGTTAAACAAAAGCAATGTTTGCCATGAATATTTCAAGCATTCTGTAACTAATTAGGGAAAGATTATCTTAAACTTTTTAAAAAATAAAAGGAAGTTATTAGCAGAAAATATGATAGAAGTTTTCAGATTATTTTTTCTTTCTCGTATATGTAGTCGTCAAAAAATTCGAATTCGAGATTTTAACGAACCTCAACGTTTTAGGCCACTCTGAGTTCGGAAAGTCTGTTATGTGTGGTTCTTTATGAAATTTTTGTATTAAGATATAGTTGCACAAAATATTTAATGGAAATTTTTAGCAATCAACCCAGTGATCCAACTGGTAATCAAAAGCGGCTAGTTATTAATCAACAAAAACAATATCATTTTATGAAATTTAAGATTAAAAGCATCAACAGTACAAATGACACAATATTTGATTTATATCTAGCTATCAAAAGCATTTCGACAGAATTACATGACAAGGGAAAATAAATAAAGACTTATATACTGTCAAAAAAAAAAGCTACCTCTACGTTATCATGCTCCGATATTCAGCAGAAAAAATGGTAGCAAAAATTAGAACTAAAAGACATCATTATTTTCTTCTAATCTATCAGAGGACCGGAACGCAAAATGACAGCTCTCGAAATGGTTGATGATCATCTGCCTGTCACCTAATGATGCATTGAAAACGTGCGTGCAGCTAGAAAGTCAAATATACATATATGACGCCTTCACACACGAATTGCTTTGCCGTATTTATAGATCTCCTATATAATTAGAAGACTTAGAATTATTGACTTAGGAGATTTAAAATAATACAGTTAGAATGGGAGAATTATTTATTTATTTTTTTGGCAAGCATCGTAGACGAGTTAAACGATAAGAGAATAGAATTAGCAATTTTTTTAAAAAATTAATGTAAACGTATAAAGTTATAAGGAATTCTTTAAACCCGAAATATAAAAAAAAGCAACTTATTCATATAGTTTAGATTAGATCAAAAGGCAACGAGTGGAAAAACGAATTATTGAAATTATACAGACAACTTTCTAGAATAGTTTTTTAATTCCTGAAATCAAAATCTACATCTACAAAACGCTAATGTAAGTGACCCAGCAATTGCTTTTATTATTTTTTGCTGAATGGCAATGAGAATCCCTGATAAATAAATCACTGTATGAACGTTTCAGACTACTTTCCTAAATCATTTTGCAGCTGAATTTAATAGAAGATTTCTTTAATTAAATTATTATTAGAAAAGCACTGGAGAATCCTGGCATTTTATTCCGTCAGAGGAAACAAGAAGCAATCAAGAAGTAGACGCCACAGAGAAAATTTATCAAGCGCGAAAACAGACTTAAAAGTTCCCAGATGGGTCATCACTTTGACTTTATTCTTTTTTTTTCATACAAATCTGGTTGCTAAAGGACTAGTTATTCATAAAATCGGCGGAGAAGCTATACTCGTGACTTTTTCGTATATTAAAAGACAATAATTTGCGCTTCAAAATGCAGAGATGGAAACAGAAAGTCTATTTTGGGTGTCTTTCCTCAGATTTGCTACAAAATTCCACGCAGATTGCAGACAAAACCTTATGCTGATTATCCTTTCCCTAAGACATGCTGAGTCTTATTGCTCATCGAATTACTACTCATACTCGCTATCATAGAGACAGACAGGTGATTAAACGTTTGATGAATTGGAACCAGAATTCTAATGATGAATCTATATGTTATGATAAATATAATAAACTGGTGATAATGTATAATTACCAATGATTATTCATAATCACCCGTAAATTCGGTGACGATTATGAATAATCATCTGTAATTATACATAATCACCTAATCAATCACATTTACTGTAGCACTTGTATTTAATTTTATTTATCTGACTTTTTTATTTTTGAACCATTGCATTTACATGAACATGAAAGAAAAAAAAAAAAAAGAAACAGACTTATCACTGATGAATTTTCATTCAAAACGTGACAGAAATATGCAAATTTGACGGGAAAAGTCACATGCTCTAATCTTATATCTGCATTCTCGCAGTACTATATTTACAGAACGACATACAACATGCTTGTTCGAATTATGTGAGTTTCGAAGAGTGCGCAGAACTCTCCTAATACGAATCACAATTTTGATGTGCAAATTTTTTTTAATAATGCAGTATTTTCTTTTAATACAATTCGTATATGAGAAATTAAAAAATTAAAGTAATTAATGCATGTTTCCAACTTAATATTATTATGAATTTAAATCGTGTATGATTCCCAGAAATTTAAATGCAAAATTACATTTAAATTATTCAGAAGAAGGTTTCACTGTGTCCCAATTTACCAAAACAATTTTTTTTGGTAAATTGGGACACTGACTGACCTTGCTGAAGTAATTTATATACGAATATAAGCAAAACTATTCTTCTTATAGGTATAATAAGCTTTCAATGGTATTTATTTGATATGTCAGTTCTTAAAAGTTGAAATAAAGTTTATAATATCAGAACCAATATTTAACATCAAATTTATTGGAAGAAAATATGTAGTATTCTTGGTTTAAAATTCTGCAACAATTAAAATTACTATTATAAATAATCTGTTTAAAACTAAGATTATTCAATCATTCGCATTACATTAAATTAATCAAAAAGTAAGTTTTGATTATGTAAAAAATGAATTAAATGATTAGAAAATAAAATGTTTCTCTATTGTAAAAGACGATTTTAATTCAAGTATTACAGTGCTGAATCTCAAATTTTTTTTAACTATTCAATTCCGTTTATCAACTAAGAATCCTGAATCAAAACTTTCTTCCTCGAACCTATTAAATTAAAATATAAAATTGTTGATAGATTATTAAAATTACAAAGAGATTTTTTTTCTAAAGTCGGTCACCAGAAATTTTCTTTATCAGTTACAAAAAATAATATTTCGGCTTTTTTTATTCCTTTAACAAAAATATTTAAAATATATCTTAGACAACAAACAACTAACTAAATTTTGAGTAATAATACAAGATCAATAATATATTCATTTCATCTATACTAACAACAATTATCAAAGCTGCCGAAACAAAAATTTTCCTAAATGAACATTTAATCCAGTTGAATTTCCAGAGAAATACAAAATAGTAATTTTACTGACGTATGTTGAACTAATTATCCAAAATAGGCTTAAGACTGCAACCGGGTTTGTCACTAAATAAAGGAGATAGAGGCAAAAGATGGATTCATGTTTTAACACCATTTTTCACTTTTAAATAGACAGCTATTAACTTGGGAAGAAATCTTTAAACTATAATATTAAAAAAATAATATTAAAAAATCCTATAAAATAAGTACAGAATATACTCATGCAATTTAATTAGATCATAGTAAACGTTTAAAAAAAAAAGGGAAATAGCTGGTAAACTTTTCAAATCAAAATTCCTTTTTTAAAAAAAATGCTTAGTTGTAAAAAAAGGAGCCATTCAAAAATGCCTGTTAGTACTTTTTAACCAGTCAGAATTTACAGACTAAGGAAAAAGGTTTATTAAAAAAATATTATTCTATGACAAATAATAGCATGATGGTCGATTTTCAAAACATATTGGTGGTTAAACTTAATATTTTGTGCAAATTCTTAACTCTTTAATGCACGACTTTTCAGTTTTTTAAGAGAAAAAATATGCGTGTTTTGAATAGCTGCATATAATTTAGGAAAATATTTTTTCAAAATTTTAATTAATTTTTATGCCAAATTTTAACCAAACAATTGAAATGGGCCATTTAGTTACATTGTGAATTAAATAAAATCTCATGAACAAAAGTCACATTACCACAATTTCTCAACACAAAATAAAAATCCCTTCTGAATCAATATGTTTTTTGCAATGGAGATAAAATATTTTGATAGTATTTTTAATGGTAGAATTATTCATTCAGCAGACACCTTTTTATATTTTTTTTTCTGTTTCCAGTTTATATCTAATTTGAATTTCGTTCTTGTCATATTTCGGTGTTTTCTTCAAATATTTATCAAAATGCGTTTAAAAACGGATTTCCAAGCACTTATTGTTGCCCTTTTAAACAGTCATATGATGGTTATAAATGGAAATAAAAATGTGTGGCCAAAATGACAACACGGTGCACTGAAGGGTTAAACCTGAATTCGCTTCACATTGATTATTACATTTGCGAATAGTATTTTTTAATATTCATTGATAATCAATAGCCACAAAGGAAGATTTTTTTCTTTCAAGTTCCTTATTTACCTCTTTTTTTGTGTGAATTAATAAAGGTTAATTTTATTTATTTATTATTATTGCATAGTCTGTCTCAAAAGGATAGTCAAAACGATTGATCTCGTGAATATCCAATGATATTAGGTAACAAAACTGTACCTAAAACTAAAATACTTCACGACACTAATATACAACCTACCCAGTACATTTTTGAATCAACCTACCCAAACATTTTAGTCCTGCAACGAATAACCATTTTCCTGAAGGATGGCTTGTAAGCACAGCAAACATCCGGTCCACCTGATTTATCACTTGCTTCTCCAAGAATCTTCCTGGCGACGGTCCCCACCAAGGAACTGTTTCCAGTCTCAGATTTTAGCAGGCGATACGCGTGTTGTATTTGACAAGATTCGAAGAAGAAGAGTTTTGTTTACGTTTGGTCGCGCTCCGGGTGACAGCCCCAAACAGGTTTTCAAGGGATGAATTCTTGGGAGGGGGATGGCAGAGATGATTATCCGTCGTTTGCACACAAAAGAGTGCTAACCAGGTAGGCGGGCCTGAAGACAAGGCTGGATCGGAATGCTGGCGAGGATTGGTTTGGGACTGCAAGGGAAAATGGAAAATACCATGGGTGGAATGAGGTAAAGGGGGAATTGAGGTTTCTTGGGGCAGAGTAGTTTCACACACCGCAGCTGAGAAAACTTGAGCATTTTTAAAGAAACTCAGGTGGAGGTTTGTGACTTCAGGAAAAGAAAATATGAAAATATATACCATACTGATATTACGATGTTCCCTTATTGACTTAACATTGGTATAAAGTGAGGGTCATTTTTGATTAAGGAGATTGGTTGTTTTGTATTTTCTGGCAAAAGAGCCATCTTTGGTCAAACTGCACCATCCGTTTGGTAAAAAAGAAAATATGTATTTTTTAAAATTTAAATAAAGGAATGGCTGCATAAAAGCAGAATAAAATAGCTAAAAACCATTGGAAACAGTAGCACATGATTATGTGTTTACAGGGAAAAAATTAAAAAACTTAAAGCGCTTGAAGAATTTAAATGCATGGTAAAAATTTAATAGCATATAAAAATTAAAAAAAAATATGTGGATGGTGGTTTGCTCCCATTAAATCAGTGAGAGTTAAGGGTGATGAGTGAAAAAACTGATTATGATGAATATTAAAAGTTGGGCACTCGATCAAAACGTGATGAATTGTAAAATTTGGGTGAAATGTGGAGCATATACAGTGAGCCTCAAAATTGAGTATACAGCTTGAAGTGTAAGGTATGTTTTTATCTAACAACCTAAATTTTGCAAAAAGGAAATCGTGTGTTTTGTTGTTAATACTAATTTCCTTCCTCATCCAATGTGTACAGAAAAAAATTACAAAATCGAATTTATTTTTTTATAAAAAAGAATAAATATGAGACTTGGATAAAAAACTACAGCACAAAATTGAGTATACATCTTTATTAATTTCCATAATAAAAGCAAATTAATATTTCTTTGCATATCCTTTTGTCTGGATCACATCTCGTAATCTTTTAGGCATGGATTCCACCAGCTTTTTTGATGTTTCAACTGAAATTTTTGCACACTCTTCTCGTAAGAGCTTCTTTAGATCCTCTTTACTTGTCGCATCATGATCACGGATGGATTTTTCCTACTGAGCCCATAAATTTTCTGAAACATTTAGATCTGGAGATTGTGGTGGAGTATGTAGTTGCTGCTTGCAATGGTAAAACAAATATAACTTGACTATCTTGGCCGTATGTTTAGGATTCATTGCCTTGCTTGAATACGAAGTTTGATCCAAATGCTGCTTTGTTGGCACTTTTATGTAAATTATTCTTTAAGATTTCAAGATATACCATTATGTCCATAATGCCATAAATAAAGACAAGCTCTTCTACTACTCCTGCTGCCATACAGCCCCAAACGGAGACGGATCCACCTCCATACTTAACCGTCTTTATGGTGTTCGCAGGGTCTACTTCTTTCCCAACTTGTCTCCATACTCTATATCTTCCGTCACTTCCGTACAGATTAAATTTGCTCTCATCGGAGAACAGAACAGTGTTCCAGAATGATTCGGGTTTTGAAATATGATTTTTTGAGAAATATAGCCTTTTTTTCTATTGGTGTGACTAATGAGAGGTTTTCGTCTTGGAGTACGGCCATGAAATCTTGCATTATGAAGAACACGTCTAACAGTTTCAGCTGAAACGGTTCTTCCAATGTCTGAGGACATCGACGATGCTAGTTTTGGGACGCTTAACTTCGGATTTTTCTTCACAGAACGTATAATCTTCCTCTTTGCAGTAGCGCTTAAAATTTCCTTACGTACTCTTCCTGGAATATTGGCCACTGATCCAGTTTTTCGATACTTTTGAATTATTTTTTGAGCACAACCATGACTTTTTCCAATTAACGAAGCAATTTCTCGGAGAAATTTGCCATCTTCTGACCATCTAATGACTAAACAACGTTCACTTTCAGAAGTTTCCTTCCTAGAGCTCATTTCGTGATTTTAAGATTGCAAAAAAGTTAATTATGTCAGTGAAAAACTATTAAAAAGTTTACATTTGTCATGTACAGCGGCAATAATAGTTTAACGAATTCATTTTTTTTAAAAAAAGGGGAAGTAAACTGAAGATTTCATCAAGTGTATACTCAATTTTGTGACATAGTTTTTCGGGATATGTTCATGTTCATTTCTTTTTTGGAAAAAAGAAAAGAAGAAACGACTTTATTTGCTCACAAAGCAGGAGAGACAGGGTTGGAGTATCGTCACAGAAAAATTCGATTATTTCCCAGTAAAATTTGGCTTATTCTTCCTAAAATATTTCAGACCTTCGAAGTGTATACTCAATTTTGGGGCCCACTGTAGGTGTTCTGTCACCGAATAGTAGGTGCTTCTAAGGGAACCGAGTTTGCCCTATACGAAGGCGTGTTAATATAACATTATTCCTAAGCACAGTAAGACTGGCCACTAGCTTCTATAGTGCTTAATTTAATGTAATTTGTTGTCTCTGCATAAATCCCATGTTTCTTGCCACAGAGAAAATTAAGAAGATAATGGATTCTATCAGAAACGTTTGGGAATTAATCAGTCATAAAATTTTATGTATATGTAATAAAATATAAATAAGTCCAATTTCATAAAAAAGCATTTTAAAACGAAACAGATTATTTTTTTAAAAAATAAGTGATGTATTATTCAAAAAAATTTCAACATGGAGATTTTTCCTGGTAATTTAATTTTTAATTTTTTTTTCCTATTACGGAATGTAAATTTATTTGGAACAAAATTAAGCTTGGTTTTAAAATTCATATCAAATACCAAATTTTTAGAAATAATTTTATGCACATTATCAGAATTCTCATAGGAATTTTGTCTTTTTAAAAACTAAAACTGATTTTTAACTAACTAAAAAACACGCGAAGCATGAAATGCCCACAACATTTTCTTTTAATGTTTGATCGAAATCTTTATTACCAATTTCATCTAATTTCTTCAAAAATTAAGACACCTGAAGCTCTTCAAAGATATTGAAATCAAATTACAATATCCTTTTGAGAAAAGTGGTTAATATGTAAATCTTTCCATCATAATTCTTCAAATATTTATTTTATTGAACAATATGCTTTATAACAATATTTTATTGCAATATAAACGTATATTTTAAGGATGATAAAAGTAAAATGGCATCCTTTCGTCCATTTTTGCTTATTGCCCTTAAAAAAAATCTATTGATTCAGAACTATGTGTATTGAAGCTTCAAAGTCCATACACAACAAATACATATAGAATATTTATAATTCAATAGATTTTCTTTCTTCATTTTTTCCATTCGGATTACATAAAGAGTGATAATCTTGTTAAATTGAAAAAGATACAGCTCATCATATCTGTGGCCAAAATGTTATTATTTTCTCTCTCGAAAACGAACAAATTCAAAATTTAATGAGAAGTTTCGAATAAAGAAAGATTTGCAGAACTTGTTTTTTGCTCATAAATATTTATGAATGTAGCAGAAATATCCGCAAGAATCGCTATTGAAACTCAAGTTGGGAATGTGATTCCGTTGTTGAAATTTTGATCTATGATCACATCGAATTTACTTGTAGCCGATATCATTTTTCTCGAAATTAAGGTTTTTTTGATGAATGATTCTAAAAGTAGGAAGAATTATTATTATCATTTTGAAAAAAAATGAATAAATATAAACAGATTACAGAAAAGGGCGGCAGGTAGAATGCTATTTAATTTGAAATTTAAAATTTAATTTATTATGCAATTTAAATTCTATGACATGTGTTTATAAAAGGAAAACGAATTAAGTTACGTAATTGCAATTTGCAATCTAATTGAATGCACTCTAATGAAATGTGTCAATAGAAATGATAGCGTTGATAATAATTTTGGTAATCTCTGTAATATTATCCATTGATTTTATTTAGTACTAGCCATCTTTGACGACTAGCCGGTTCCTCAATCTTAATGCTCATTAAAATTTTAATGATTAAATCATTTATGTAACCGCTATTTTAACAGATTCTTCATCAAAATATTTTAAAGCTTCAAAGTTTGATAGTCCTACGATTCACTCATAATATTATAAAGGCTGTCATCCATAACATACAACAATGTTAACTCTCTAATTTTCTCTTAGTTTCCGTAGAATTTATTAAAGGGCAATTAATATACGAACATTTTTTAGTGAAATGAAGCATTTGTTTTAAATATGATAACTGAAAACATAATCGCAGAGAATTTATACCTTATAACCTTATAGGAACTAAAGAATATCTTAATTTATGAAATATCTCAAGAAGTTTTTAATAAAATTTTATCAGATTCATCATGAATAGATTGATTAATCAAGGATGTTTAATTTTAAACTCATCAAACTCAAAGACAATAAACAGAATTGTTTGAAATAATCGGTTGAAAACATGTTGAGCCTTTAAAACTAAATCCGTATCCGTTTAAAATAGTCGTCAACAGTCAGAACACAATCTGCATGCATGAATTTTCAACGCCAATTATGGTAGCGCAAATGCGTGAGTTTTCTACGCCAATTGGGGTAACGCTACGCAGATTAGAAATTTTTAATTTCTTTTATTCTGTTTTATTTTAATTTAAAAGGGCTTCAGAATAAATGTGAAAGATCAAATAATTAACAATGTTTAATTTTAAACGCATCAGACACTAAGAAAATAAACAGAATCGTTTTAAATAATCGGCCGAAAATATGTTAAATCTAACCTCTTTAGCTTGAGAAAAAAAATAAATCGAAGCCTTACTTATTTGGCGATGGGGAAACGAAAGATTTTTTTGGTGGGAAAGTTAGTTTTTAATTAATAATTAAAATTCTAATTAAAACTTTAAAAAAAGACCCTAGGTGCACATTTCCACCTCCAAGGTACGCATGTGCCAAATTAAGTAGTTATAGATCGAACGCTCTGGAGCCCTCACGTTGAGGTTTATTATTATAGATAAAGGCAATGGAAACTATTTCTTTAATTAGGTTTAATCTAAATGCTTTGAAATCAAATCTTTTCTCATATACTACCAGATTTATTTTTTAAAACCATTCTTTAACTTGCAAGGAAAAAAAAAATATTACTAATTATACTAATAAGTCAGCGTACCATTTCATAAATCTAATCTTAATTAAAATCAGAATAAAAAGCTGTTTGCAAACTAAAATTTATTATATTTTATTTTCTGTGGAAACAACTGATGCTAATTATACCTCCCTTTAGAGGGGGAAAAAAGTTTAAATGTTTAAACGCATTTTACTTTCTCATAGTTGTCTGTCTAAAGTATTTCCATCACTCATTTTAATTAACATCCCTTATTAAATCTCCGGTGGCACATTTAATTTTTAATTAACTTCCTGGAAGTAACTATTTCCACTCATTAATCATTCTATGGCAGTTATAATTTCAAAGATATTTTGATGAAGAATTTTGATTTGTATACTTTGAATTTTGTAAAGAAACATAATTGAGTAAAGGATTTTAAAATTTGTAATATTTGAAGGATAATTAATTACTTTTAGGTAATTTTATTTAATTAAATTTATTTCATGTTCCCCCAAATAAAATTTTGTAATCAATTACCACGAATTATTTTTCAATTACACCGCTTAAATATTATCATCAATTAATTATCCGTAAAACAGTAATAAAATAAATGTATGAAATAATTTAAATAAAAATATTAATGAAAATTCGAAGTTTTAATTTGAAAGATTATAACATAGGATTCTATTAAGCTTGATAATTCTGAATCCAATATAATGCAAGTTTTCTCTCTAATTTTTTTTTTTTTTTGAAAATGTCGTATAAGAAAATTAATGTGTTAAAAAGAAAATTATATTTGCATAAAAAGACTTGGTATAAAATTTCCTATTTCTGTGTTTAGGATGATTTAAAAAAAAAAAAACATTCAAAAAATATTTTTGGTTAAAAAGAAGTATAAAACTAAAACCTTTTAGTTTACAGGTTCATCAAATTATTTGCTGAAAATTTGGGGGGTCGCTCATCAAATATAGGATTCTAGTTCTTGAATTAAAAAATAAGTTCTATTTTTCTTAATATTGGGATTCGACTGATAATTAATAAGCAATTTTCAATTCTTCACACTGTACAATCTTGAAACAACTATAAAATATTTCTAAATGAATATATTACTTAGTCTAAAATTATGCGTTATATTTTAATTTATAAGGTTTTTCAGAAAGAAAATTCTGTCAGATTTAGAATTTGAACAAATAGCATCTAAAAATGCAAAACAGCATTAAAACTTATGTAAATGCAAATATAAAAATCAATTACGCTTCATTCAAAACATTCTTAAAAGCAAAATTTTAGAGGTTTTATAAAGAAGCCTGTTCAAACATTAAAAATATTAAATAAAAAAGTCATAATTTGGAAAAAAAAACTTTTTATTGTATTTGCCTATCTGAAGATTTCATGTATCAAATGTATTGATATTGGGATTTTTTTTTAACTAATAGAAATTTAAATCATAAATGTTTTTGGCAGAGGACGTCTGATTACCAAAAATCACGCGTACAAAAAATATATAAAACTAAATACTCTACTTCAAAAAACATTTAAAAATCTTTCGAAAAATTTATTTCTGTCTTTATGTTGTCGATGTGAGTCATTTGTCTGCAAATGAATAACCAGCATTGATTTACTGCATAAAATTAATTTCTGAAGCCATGTGATGACAGCAAAGCAAATTCAGCGAATGTGTATGTCCTTGTTATTTACATTATGCCTTTTGGTTTATTTATTTTGACAAATATAAACACCACTTTGGCAGACACACCTGCGAGTGAATAAAAATCTCCAGTGACGAAGGCGTCAAAAAGACCAGTTCGACAGCTGCAAATCCAATAAAACGATGAATTGAACTAGTTTGAACTGAGATGATGTATTGAACAGTGATTTGCTGGAGTCTGGAATTTTTTTCCCCAGATATAAACCCCATGCTATGTGTAATTTCTTGGTAAAGTCGAAGACCTTTTCAAAATGAGTTCCCGTATTTCTTGTAATTTTGAAAGGGGAATTGATTTAAAAGTAATTATTTGTACGACAGCTGGTATCTGTTAAATGTTTTTATTCAAATTATTTATGTCATTTCGATTCGATTATTGATATTTTGTTACTGTAAATATTTATGTAATACAAATATATTTAAAAGAAATTCATTTTATTATTATTATTGCGATTCAAATATCTAACCGGAAACATCATAACATCACTTTTTTTGACTGAATTCCTTTATCGTTGTTTCATTTGCATACCAGGGGTAGGGGTCTCTCAAAAACCTTCTCGCATACTCAAAAACAATTGTCATGTCAGATAATGCCTTTCATGACCGTGGCATACAATAGCTAAGAAATATCAACTTCTGGGATGAATTCAGTAATTTTACTGATTCTGACGTGTAATATTTGGTAAATTTTTTGCAATTCATCTCTAGTACGCATTAATAGTATCCAAAAATCTTATTTAAGTTTTAGACATGTTTTTCTCAATAGATAAGAAACAAAAATCGACACAAAACTGTTGTAGTCACAAAACTCCATATCAAATTTGATGTACTGAATTATAGTGCTTGCGTATTTCTGAAAATATTGAACGACAAACGGTCAACCCCTGCTCTGATTTGACTGAAAGTCTGAAACATATCTATGTTATAGACCTTCAATGTCTGCAGAGAATTTTATTTGTTAGTTTCCTTTTTGCAACTATCGTGTCAACTTATATTGGAAGTCGGACCATCAGATTTCTTCCGAATAAATTTTACTGAAAACTTGATAGAAATCTGCAAATATGCTGTAAAATCTGTACACGAAATTTCAATAGTACTTTACACCAACTCAAAAAACTTTTCAACTATCTTTATCACAGATAACTATTCATATTTTACTTTATTTATTTGAGAAACTGTGAGGTTAATGAGTAAGCATTTAGACCTTTCATGCCATCTTTATACTGAAAAAATTCCTGAAAGTAACTAAAAAGATGACTTTAAAAAAAGAAATAACACTTTACCTAAAATTTCAAAATACAATTTGAGTTGATATCCTTCATTGTTCTTTTGCTGAATAATCGTATCTATTGAACATTTTTATGTAAAGCTCCATATAGTTGTCATAATCTCTTCCATCATTTATATCATAGAGCAGTAGATTTATCAAAAAATTACGTTAATGCAAAACACTATGTTTTGAAATTTGAAATTAAAGAAGCATATGAAAGTAGATGTTTAATTACATCGGCTCACAAATGTTAAAATGAAGTGACTTTGTAACAATTCGGTTAAAAATTTGCCAAGAGGAAAATGTTAAATATAAAATTTTGATACGAGAGCAATAATGTTATTGCTTAACTTTCGAACTTTGATGTCTCATCTCAGATACCATTTGAGGCAGTGTATCATTTTTTCGTTTTATTTAATTATTTTTAATTTTGACGTAAAAGTACTTAAGAGTGGTAAAAATATGTAGTATTTCTGAGAAAATTCAACTTTAAATAATTCATATATACTAATTTTTCGGAGCAGTAAACAAGTCCTCCCATTCGACAGATAATTATGCATCGAATTACTTTTTGGAGCACTAAAGGTTAATTATTAAATATTGATAGAAGAAAAATAATGTCATGGTTTAAAATTTGAAATTTTGATACAAGAGCAATAATGTTATTGCTTAAATATAAAATTTTGATACAAGAGCAATAATGTTATTGTTTAAATATAAAATTTTGATACAAGAGCAATAATTTAAGGTTCACTAATAAATTCGTCTCTTTATAGTTAAAACGAAAACTATACTCTTCCATCTTCTGAAAGTGGCTGCTATCAAAGCCTTATCGCCAACTTCATGCCTTGTTCTTTGGGCAAGCCTATCAAATTTCAAAAAGTCTGCTCAAATACATAATTGAATCTTTTCAACCCCCAACATCTCAGCCTCTCTTCGCAATCGATAAGTTTGCTGCTGCCTCTGGGAAGGCGTCAGTATGAAAGATTGCGACCTTTTTAGCGTGACATTTATTCGTAAGCAGGAAAATATCCCGGGATGCAGGAATGATGCATCGGCCGATTAATGAGGGATTGGCTACCCTGAAGTGGAATTTCCACGCCAATCCATCATCCACAACTTTGAGGTCCTTTGAAGATGAAATGTCTGTCGGTCTAACGCTTTGAACCGCATAGCTCTCCAGCAGTTATCAGTTTCCTGATATCGCCCGTCAAAATACTACAAGCTTCCTTCCAGCTTAAGGGGGTTTTTTGCTTGCCTTTTTTGCTACTTGCGTTTGTGGCTTTCTGTCTAGAAAGATTCCATGCTAAGGATTTTGCGTTTTTCTGGATATTCTTTTTCGGATTTTCAACAACAAATTGGAATCAATTTGTCATTGCCGGAGATGTTTTCCAGATATAATTTTCTATTTTTTTTTTTCATTTTATTGTTTTTTTTGTTGTTTTTTGTGAGAAGGTGGAATTATTAAGCATTTAAAAAATTGCAGTTGTCTTCTTATTCATTCTCAAAATTTGTGTTTTTGAATTTGTTGGAAATTGGAAATGGTCTAAAAGAAAGTGAAGTCGGATTTATTTCTTAAACTTTTTTATATATATATACAACATAAAATTTTCAGTTTCAGAACAAATCCTTGCAATTTATCAGTGCTTTCTTGGCACCTATAGCAAGAAAGAAGAATATATATATATATATAATACATTTTTATTCTTTTTTTAGGATTTACAAAGATTTGTTTTTGATTTAAGGCAATTTAATTTTTAATGTTTTCACTATACTGTAAAATGAAAACTATTATCTATATAAAAATTACTGTGCTTCCAAGAGCTAATATAGTTAAATATATAGAATAGTTTATTTTAAAAACTCACTGTAAAACTGAAAGCATAAATTATTTTTAAATTACATTTTTAATTTATTGTAAAGAAATTTTACCTAATAAATTAAAACAAAATATTGCACAACTAATTTGTTCGAAATAGAGGAATCAGCTCTGCTAATTTCTAGAGCTGCTTATCGTCTTCTTTTCAATCTGTATTCGTAACAATAGTAAATATTCTCCATATTTAATGAATAATTTAAAGAATCAAAGACATATTTCCAGGAGGAGAAAATAACAATTTTTCCTTTTAAATAATACTTATAATTATTGATCGCTACAGATCAAACTTATGACAGACAAACTTATCTCGGATACAATGCAGCAAATCCTTTAGTCGCAAGTAGACAACTGCGAGGAATTTGGCTGATGTGTTTCCGAACCGAAACTAAAAATCCGCGAAACGACAGTAGATTCAACACAAATGAGAACGCTTTGATAAACAAATTTTCCTGTTGAATAAAAGTTCAGACGCGATTCACTTTGCTCATAAACAGTTCGGAAGCCACCATTGAAGTGGATTGAGTAATTATTTGAGTAAGAAATTCCATAATAAGAAGGTAAATATCACAACTTTTTATTCACCACTCATTTCGTTCGCCTAGTGTTACTTCTATTGCCAGATACAATATCATATTTAAATAAATATTAAAAATACACAGAGAGATATCATAACAGCCGTTGTCGAATACAATATCATATTTAAATGAATATAAAAAATAACAGATAAAACAAATGCATATAAAGAACACAAGAACTAATAAAAAAAGACAACTAAAATTACAAATACATTCAACAATTATTTTAAAATAAACTCGAGTATTTTCAAACAATTTTAGGAATTGTTGTCGTATTAAATCATTTAGATTAAAGACTGACCTATTTTAAAGTTGCTGAACAAGGAACAAAATTTGGCATCTTAATTTTGGAGTTTTAATACTTTCTTCAATTCTTACTATTAGTTCAAATGCTCCCCATATTTATTCATATATTTTGTTCAAAATTTCAATCGTTAATAAAATACTTTTTATTCGTCCACTAAAGTTCAAATACATTTTTTTTCAACTTGTAGTGGATGGCATCTTTGATGTTAATATAATTTTTTCTAATATTGACTCATTATTTAAATTTAATTAATTTTTATGCTTTAAATACAGTTTTACATGTTTGTAATGAAAATTGAAATCAGCAGGCAGTAACTCAATCGGTAAAATGCAAGGATTTCAGTATTTTTCACGTGAAGGAGAAGAATGCGAGTTCAGTTCTTACGAAAAATCAATAATTTTTATAGAAGTAATTAACAAAAAATTAAGTAATAAAAAGTAATTAAAATAATTTTTCTTTATTGATCTAAGTAGGACTTGAATTAACTTTTTTTTTATTTATTACTTGTTTATCATATGCCTGCTATTCTTTTTTTTTTAACTTTGTATAAAACCATAGAATTATCCAATGATTCGTTAGAAAATGCTTTTCATAATTTCATACATTTTAATTCAACCATTTTCAAAATTAACATGTTTGATGTAGATTGTGAATTCAAAACTCCAATTCAATAAAAGGATATCTACTTAATTTCCGATGAGCTTATTTCTACTACTAATAAAACAATGAGTATAAGTGTGTATGAATGTAGAATGAATGAGATGGAAGAGACGCTCTGTACAGCAAACTGATTGAACAAATAACAAATTCGGTCCAGATATAATTTTTTAGAGCAGGAATAGGCGATTCTGATGGTTTATTTTATATTTTAAATTTAATTTTAATTAATTAAAAATCAAACGATATTTTGGCATTTTTTATGGATAAATTCTTAGCATACTATTGAGTAACAATTACTTTCGTATCATTTTCAAAATTCATTCTAAAAATAATTTTTTAATGATCCAAATTTAACTGTCGTGTACATTTTTTTCTTAACAATTTTTTAATAATAATTATATTTATTTTTCGTTACTTTCAGCATTGTAGTTCAATGATGGTGTTTAATTAAAATTTTCATTTTTCCTTAAAATGTTTAATTGCCTGATTTTTTTTCTATGTATGCAAGAAAGATTTTGCTTCTTATTTGTGCAGTTTATATGAGTAAGCCAACATGCTTAGTACACACGATAGATTACAAGATAGCATCTTGGTAATCCGTTTTAAAATGTACATTTAAACGTTTAATGTCTGTACTCAGTCATACAACATAGATTCGTAAGAAATCTTTTAATGAAATAAACATAATAAAAATAAAGCTATTAGAACTACTTGGTTTTAATATTTACATACTTTGAAGTTAAGAGTAATTTTTTTAAATAAGAAATTGAAATTAAAATAAAACAATTTTTAAATCGAAATTAAAATAAAACAATTTTTCAGAAAAGCTAACTGCTGGTAAGGCTTAAGAAAAATTAAATATCTATGCAGAGGCTTGAAATATCAACATGCTTTTATCTATCGACTATATAAATTTATTTATGTATGGAATATGTATATTAATTTGATTAAAAATCAAGCGTGATTAAAGGAAGATGGATAGAACATCTTTACTATTAACTAAGTAACCATCAATAAAAAAAAAATCCTACAATAATTCGTCCGGAGACATCGTGGCGTCTTTATGTTGCCACCGCTATATTCTACATGATGAAAAAAAGCAAACAATAGAATCGGCTTAAGTGGCATTTGTTTGTGGTCAGATAGGATGCGCTGACATAAAAAAAAGTTATTTTATTTAGGGATTACTTGCGCAAGTAATAGCACCATTGACCCCGCTTTATGACACATGTCACGAAAGTATGTAATCTCATTTTGTGTTTGTTTTGATGGGTAAATATCGTCGGCCATCTTCAGATATCAAAGATATGTGTTCCATTTGAAACAAATTAAACTGAAATGTTGATTTGTCTGGGAAATGATCCGAGGCATCGTTGCAAAAGGTGAGTCATCAAACGGTCATCGATTTGGATATTTGTTTTAAAAGGAATATAAAGTCATATTGATTTAAATTGAAATGTCGTTTCACTTGTTACAAATTTAATCTGCTCATAAAATTCACACAATAGATTTCACTTAGTGTTTTGTCCTGTTTAGCACAAAATAATTAAATATCCTAATGTCTTGAATTTGATGGTAAATTTGCTTGCGATATCAAATGTATGTAATTTGATGCAAATTTCTCTCTCTCTCTCTTTTTCAATTCCTACTATTTAGTTCCCACTCTCCCTATATATATTTGTATATCTTTTTCAATTGTTAATGAAATACACACATTTAAATACTTTTTATTCATCCACTCAACACATTTTTTAAACTTGTAGGGGATGACACTGGATGTTAATATAATTTTTAAATATTAATTTATTCATTAAATTTAATTAATTTTTAGTATTTTAAATAGAGTTATAGCAGTTTGTAATGAAAAGTGAAATCAACAGGCAGTAACTCAATATGAAAAGTGCTATGACATCAGTATTTTTCTATGTGAATGTGAAGAATGCCAGTTCAATTCTTGCGAAAATCAATAATTTTTTTATGCTTAAAAATTGTTTTGATAATTATTTAATGAAAAGTAATTAAAATTAAAAAAATCATTTACTGATTTAAGTAGAAATTGAATTACTTTATGTTATTTGTTCTGTTTGCTGAACAATATTCTTAGTTACTTTTTTATGTCATTCAATTCGATGAATCATCAGATAAAAGCATTTGTTTTTATTTATCTTTAAAACAGAAATTGTTCCAATTCAACTATTTCTTTTTGAAACAAATGTTTAGTTAAATTGGTTCAAATTGAAAATTTAAATTATTTGTAACAAATCTAGTCAATTTATGAAGTTTATGAAGTATAAGATTTAACTTGTTTTGCCCTATTTGGAACAAAATATCAGAATCTTCGAATATTTTTGATCGGATGGTGAATTCATACTGGATATAAATTAAGGATATTAGATAAGATTCTTTAAAATTCTTGAATAATGACCGTAATTTTATTTTATATCAATAAGCTCGATGAATCATTAGAAAGTATCAGATTTTAAAAAATATTTTATTATTTATCTTTGAAAGAGGAATGATTCGATTAAACTATTTCTTTTTGAAAGAAATGTAAAATAATATTTATTCAAATTAAAATGCCTTATTATTTGTAGCCAATTTAATCAGTTTATGAAGTTCCTACTAGACATTTCACTTACTGTTTAACCCTTTCGGTAAATTAAATATTCTAATATCTTCGATTTGATGATGAATTTCTATACTATGCATATTTATTTAATTAGAAAATTTCTTTTCTTTCAATTCTTGAATAATATTTTTGAAATCTATTTTATATCATTATGCTCGATGAATCGTTAGATAACAGCAGAGTTTTTTTTTTTTGTATCAATCTTTGAAATAAATATTGCTTCGATCCAGCTATTTCTTATTGAATGAAATGTTAAACAAAATTGATTTAAATTGGAATTTTCATTTATTTGTGACAAATTTAACCTGTTTATTGAAACTTCAGATTAAAAGAATAGAAGCAAAAAGGAAAGAACACTCAATTTAAAATGGAAAGTAAGTAATGCAAATTTATTTTAATTTCTTCATGTTTTAATTTTTATGTTGAGCATATTTGAAGAAAAAAAAATCTCTGTCTTGCAGTGCATTTGTCATGTGTATACAATGCCTTCAAAAAAGTGAAAATAACCCAAAATATAAATAATGACCACTTTACTAATTACCACAAACACTGAGATGAATGAATTAAAGTACCCATACATCGACAGCACTATCCGCCAGGTTCAGTGATCCTCTCAAGAAATGTCTTCACCTAAATGGATGGTCACGATAAAATAAATCGTTGAGGATGGGACTCACGTTTGGCGAAGTGGCCCTCCTCCGTACGCGTTCTATTGACTCAGCGGGCAAGAAGCAGTCGACACAGCTGGCCGCCAGCCCTGGGCGCAGAAACTCACACAGAAGGTGTGTCCGGCTGAGGACGCCCTCACCTGAGAGGGTGGACGTATGAGGGACGGTGGACAAAATGAGAATGGTCAGAATCTGTGTTCTGATAAATTTGAAAGCATTCAGTCGTTGGCGATATTTGTAGTAAGGTAGGATCCCCGGAGTATGGTAAAAAAGCACCAAGTGGAGTAGTGTTGAATGAGGTCATTTTGGCATTTAGGTAATGGGAATTTGAGAAAAAAAAGAGAAAAGCAAATAAAGAAAAGGGCTTTTGTGTTATGTATTAGGTTTATATGGCGTTAGTTAAACATTTTTCTTGCCACTGCAGTTGAGAGCAATTCCTGAGATAGTGTGTAAAAAATTTGCCTATTACAAAATAGCAACCTGTGATGATCAAATGGTTAGCTAGAATTAATGAATGCAAAAATTTTCAATATTGTATGTTCTACTTTGTATTAATATTTCAATCATAAATTTTTAATTTCAAATATTGATACACGGCATCTGTATTGTTTTCAAAACTTTACATATGTTCTATTCTACAGTCCACCGGTGACCTGGCCTAGGGGTAGCGTGACTTCCCCGTAATTTGGGGGTGTCTTGTTCGTATCCTAGTTTGGGCATGGTTGTTCTCTGTCCTGTGTTTTCTTTGTGAGGTGTGTGAAAGAGCCCCCTGTAAAAAGAGTTCGTGCAAGTGAATGTGTGTTTCATCTCCGTATGAGCTAGAAGTCAGACTTTTGCCCTCGGGTGCTCAAGTTCCTAGGTCCTCAGACGCTCCTACACACACGGTTCAAATCGCAGAATCGGTGGGTTAGTAAAGTACCATAAGTAAAAGAAACAACTTTACAACCCAATTCTCAAGATCGAAATCTGAGTTTCAGTTTTAAACGGAAAATAATTACATAATTTCATTTAACCAATGAATGCGCTTTCGAATTCAAACTGAGATAATTATACCGTTTCGGAATTTTTTGGTTAAATAGACTATATATAATAAACCGATTCATTGAAAAATTTGGTGCAATATCAAGAAAAAATTAAATTTCAAATTTAAACAACAATAATGTAATTTTATAAATAAAATATATAATAGAAAAGAATCGTAGAACTTAGAAACATACAGATAATAAATATAAAAAAATCTCTTACTTTTGGAGGTAAAATCCAACATGTTATTACTGCAAATCTAAAAAGATAAAATACAATAATTAGATATTTAATCTAAAAAAAGAAATTTATTCATTTCGAAAATTATAAGCTGAAATTTCATAGATTGTTACTTTGACTTCGTAGAAGAAAAACAGAGATAAAATATCAATATACATTAGTAAAGAAAAACATTTGAATTTCATGACAAAAATGAAAAACGTTGTGAAACACATCTTAAAAGTATGTCTAAAAGATTTTAAACTTAGAGAAAAAAAATGCAAACTGTACGGTATTAAGCTTCATCATTGCAAAGAAAATCTTTTAAATTCTAAACTTTGTATACACTTTCCCCCTTCATTATTTTATTAAATTATCCGCTACAATAAAAAATAGCTTTGAGGCTACTCTTTAAAGTATGTTTGTATAAAACATCATAGTTGCCGATCCAATGCATATATATATATATATAATATTCCACATGTCATCTTTGCTGTAGACATTAAAAAAAACTTTTATAATGCTGTTATAACTAAGTCACATGGCATTCTATCATCCATTGAAATTTGAAATGTGTTAACCTATGTGACCTCATAACTCAAATATACTAAGTTGAATAAATTAAATACTACACGATTTCAATATCAGAATACTGGATTTGCATTAAATATTGGAATAAATCCTTTAAATAGTTGCCTGTTTGTGTATGTTAACACTACTGATTCAAAAATTCAACAATATTGGGATTGAGTCGAAACCCTAGTATCCTCCCATTTTTACACCAATATTGTTGCATATAATTCCGATATTGATCTATCAGGTACAAGTTCATTCCAATACTCACACACCCCTAATATTTTGATCAGATACTGATGCAGGTAACTGATTTTTCTCCCTATCAAAGCGAAACTTACACAGATTCTCGACATCTGCTGAGAACCGATACACCTATCTGCATTTGCGCTATGATTGGTAGTTACTATTGATACTGATATTATTTCTAATTTGGATTCCAATGCCAATGATGACAATGCCATCAAAGCATTGTCATCAATACCTATGGAAAAGGTATTGATGACAATGCTTTGATGGCTTTGATTTTGACAATGATTTACGATTAATTATGTAGAGTGAAATGGGGAATTCATCTTAGACATAGTGGAGATTCTTCAATGTTATATGCATATTTACCCATATGTAGTAGTGACTGAAGATGGAATATATATGGTTAAAAGAATTTATCCCCATGTTAGATTGTCAAACTAAACTTTATTAACCTAACATTTAGTATAAAATTGATGTACTATTACTCGATCGAAAGCGAATGATGCCGGGAAAATTATCAGTAGTGTCCAAAACCAGATACCGAATACTTGATAATCTTTGTGTCCAAAACCAGATACCGAATACTTGATAATCTTTGTGTAGATTTGTTTTGATAATCTGATACCTATGTGATGTGTCAGACTGATACAGTATCATCCCAATTACTACAATGCGTGTATCCATTGCAAATACCACATACTTTGAGGGTTTGAATAATTTTTTAATCTAATCGATAAATAGAGGCCTAAATGTATACTCGATATATTTGAATCTGCTGTTACATAGCTATACAAATACAAAGTCATGTTGTGGCACAGTTTAGATGTAAACTTGATTCACCTTAGTGTATTATTACATAGCTATACAAATACAAAGTTATTTTGTGGTAAGGTTTGAATGTAAACTCGATTTACCTTAATCTACTATTACGCAGTTATATAAATATAAAGCCACTGTGGTATATGAAAAAATTCAGATAAAACTCTTTTTTTGTTTGTTTGTTTGGTTCAGACGATACTTTTTTATATTTCAATTGGATATTCCACCCCCTTTTAAAATGCATTCGAATATACTATAAACTTTTTATATATAGCATTTTTTTTGTCAGCAATTGAACATAAGTGTCAGTATGAATTTCCACACTCATATTTCTAATGTTTCAAACTTAAATTTATAAAAACGGGAATTTGAGATCTAATAAGTTACTTTTTTTAAGTTCACATTCTCCCTATATATATTTATTTATATATCTTCAAATTTTCTATCGTTAATAAAATGCTTTTTAATCATTCACTCAAATTCAAATAATTTAAAAAAAAACTTCTAGTGGATGTTAAAGCAATTTTTCATTCAAACATTAATTAATTTTTGATACTTTAAATAGTACATTAGCATATTGTAATGAAAATTAAAATAGACAAGCAGCAGCTCATTCGGTAAAATGCAATGATTTTAGCATTTTTTACGTGAAGGTGAAGAATGCGAGTTCAAATCTTGCGAAAAAAATTTGACACTTATTTTTTAATTCTGAATAAAAATTTTCTGATAATTATTTAACAAAAAGTAACCAAAAATGTCTTCTTTGTTAACCTAAGTAAGAACTGAATTCATTTTTTTATAGTACGTGTTAAAAAGTTTAAAGTAAAAAAAAAGTTAAGAATTATATAGTTCATAATAGCCAGTATTTTAAGGATAAGTATAACTTTCATAATAGCTAGGAGAAATACACATATAAAATTAAAATATTCGCGTAACAAAATTAAATGGAACTAACTTTTACCAAAAAATAACCAAAGATGTCTTCTTTGTTAACCTAAGTAAGAAGGATTGAATTTATTTTTTTATATTACGTGTTAAAAAGTTTAAACTATTAAGAATTATATAGTTAATTATAGCCAGTATTTTAAGGATAAGTATAACTTTCATAATAGCTAAGAGAAATACATATAAAAAATTAAAATATTAGCGTTCCAACAAAACTAAATGGAACTAATCTTAATTTAAGAAAATTCGTTCTAGTAATAGAGTTATTAATCTCCAAAAGCTATTAGGAATGCAATATAACTCAGGGCATTCATTTTGAAGCACAGGGTTCTTATTTTGCTGTCGAGGTGATAAATTATCTAATCAGCATAATAACCGAGTGTAGGAAACAGCAAACCAACCTTTCAGTTGTTAAATGATGGCCGTGAAAGCCGCAACTTTTGAAGAATATTATTTTGAATTTATCGCATCCTTTTCTCTGTCTTTATATATAAAGTTTAGGAATTATTATTTAATATTGAAGAAATTAATTAGAAGATCATAATGGGTTAATACCTGTGATCAGATAGTATCTAACGTCAATTAAATAAGCGTAGAATAAATTAGCATTGTTAATTATTTATATATTTATGAATGAGTTATCATTTATGATGAAATTCCAGTAGTTTTCAGGTTTGGCATTTGTCCTCTTGAGTTAAATACTTTAAGTCAAGAGGGGAAAAAAAGTAATTTGATTTGTATTGCGGTAATGATATAGAATTTATTCTACAGATATGCATTTATTCTACAGATATATCTTTTTATTCTACAGATATGCATTTAGAAAAATATTTTAAATACAGTTTTTAAAGTAGATCTTTTTTAAATTCATTTGAAACCGGTATGGTGTATTCGACTTCTTAATGGTAGATCATTGTAAAAATTCTTTACTTAGAGATTCAAAATCTGAATAACTGATCAATGTTTGGAAATTACATTATATCTTTCTCGCTTCTCCAGCAGAAATAATTTAAAAGATGGCATTCACTGTGGGAAATATCAGTTGAAGCTGCCTTAAAGGATTTAATTTTTGCGGTTAATACTTCCTTTCAATTCTTGCTAAAATAAGTCGCCATCGTGACAGCTGTAAACGGATTACACCATGTGGAGTGC
>JAPMOQ010027759.1:962080-1034292 GCA_026543055.1 Argiope trifasciata | reverse complement strand
ATCTTCCACCATCTCCAATCGTGGCATTCGTTTTCTCCCCTGTCAGTCCCATACCTTATACAAAACAGTTCATAAAGAAAAGGGGCCACCCTGAAGCAAATGCTTCACCAAATACCTCTCAAAAATATTTTAAATACAGTTTTTAAAGTAGATCTTTTTTAAATTCATTTGAAACCGGTATGGTGTATTCGACTTCTTAATGGTAGATCATTGTAAAAATTCTTTACTTAGAGATTCAAAATCTGAATAACTGATCAATGTTTGGAAATTACATTATATCTTTCTCGCTTCTCCAGCAGAAATAATTTAAAAGATGGCATTCACTGTGGGAAATATCAGTTGAGGCTGCCTTAAAGGATTTAATTTTTGCGGTCAATACTTCCTTTCAATTCTGGCTAAAATAAGTCGCCATTGTGACAGCTGTAAACGGATTACACCATGTGGAGTGCAATCTTCCACCATCTCCGATCGTGGCATTCGTTTTCTCCCCTGTCAGTCCCATACCTTATACAAAACAGTTCATAAAGAAAAGGGGCCACCCTGAAGCAAATGCTTCATCAAATACCTCTCACTCTCTGAATTATCGTCTGCATCGTAAAGGGGGGAGGGTGCGGGGTCCGGATTAGGACTTGAGCAATCCCTTTTCCCCATCCTACCTTTTAAATGTGACAGCTGTCGCGAAATGCTTCTATTGTGTATCGTGCCACAAAGCTACGGCTGAGGCAGGGAGTAATATAATGGTTTTTTGAGGGAGAGGCCGCGTTTCTGGAAGGGAATGAGCTGTCAAAACCCCCCACTGGAGTGTTATTTGTTTACTTGGTGCGTGAAATGTGGGGTGGTTTCTATTGGCGGATTGTCCAAACATCGCACTCGATGAATCTGGTGCTCACCGGGCCAGAAAATCTGACGCCGATTTCATTGTTGGAGAGAGTAGGGAAGATATTGGGACTTGTTTAAGGTGGAAAAAGTCCAGCGTTTGTCTCTTTTTGTTGTTGTTTTTATTGCTGAGAAGTATTTCAGTTTTCCCATTGCGACAGGTAGGAGGGAAGATCTAAGGTATGTGTCCGTGAAAATGATCACAGGAAAGAACAAACAAACCTGAATCCTGTTGTAGAGATCCAGCCCATGCCGTAATTTTGCAGATATACAATTTTATCATGATAAAAAAAAAGAATAAAAATGTGTTTTGGAACTAGAGATGAAAAGTTCTTAATTATAAGATGTATTAATTTTTACAAAGATTAAATTTATTATTTACTTTTTGAGGTGGAAAAAGTTCAGCGTTTTTGTTGCTGAGGTCTGTTTCAGTTTTCTCATTGTGACTGGTGGCTGGGAAAGATCTAAGGTATGTGTCCGTGAAAACAATCACAGAAAAAACAAACATTCAACCATTTTGTACAGTTGAATAATACCCACTTACGCCAAAAGGTTACAGATATACGATGCCATCATAATAAAATTATCTATCTCGAAACTTTAAAAAGCATTGAAAAATTCATGAATACCAATTTACATATATTGATTTTTCAAAGGACTGAATTGATTTTATGATTTAATATTAACTAAGCATGAAACTGTGAATTAAAATAACAATTATTATATAATTTATAAACTAGTTAAGTAATCTATTTCGCATAATTTTTTTCCAATCGTATTGGTCAATACTAAAATTTCAAGAGGCAGTGGACCCTTGGATATAAAAGATTATAAGTTATGAGCATTTCATTGGTAAGCGACTATAACTATTGTTATAATAATATAAACATAAAAGAAGACGAGCAAACGCTACTTAATTTGAAAAGCTACTTAATTTAATAAAACTACTGTTGCATTCCTAGTGGCGGAGAAGAGAACAATAACGTGAAAAAACCTGATTAAAAATTCCTTTGGGATTCATTTTTTATTATTTTAACATAATTTAATATTATGTAATACTCTTGTAGACTTTTGGTTAGCACTGTTTTCTGCGCCATAAAATTCCACAAAGATAATGGCTTACAGAACCTGCTCTGTCTTTTCACGAATAGTGGAGTAACAAGGATAATTTTTTTTCGCCCTTAATCTTCATCAGTGACTTACGGTATAGAATAGTATTATCCAGGACAAGGTGTTATTTTTGTGCTCCTTCATTCAGTTTTATCTCAAAAATTGCTCCTTAAGAGTAGTGCATGGGGAATCTATAAAACCTATTCGTTATTAGTTAAGCCAGTGTTTCTCAACCTTTTAGTATTCACGGCCCAATTTTCAATCATAATTTTCATCGTGCCCCCCCTTCCCGCCGTATTCAGTAATAATGTATTTTGAGTATTTTGGCGCTAAACCTACACTACGACCCCAATTTTAAACTTTAAATATTACCAAGAATACGGAAATTTATTGGCATTTTGCAACACTGATCCTCAGCATTGAAAAAACAAGAATCCTATGCTTTTTCATTGATCTTGCGTCCCACCATGTCGGGCATTCTCACGGTTTCGCGAGAAGTTTCGATTTGTCTGAAATTTGTCTGGTCAACTTAAAAATTAAGTTAGGTGCGTGCGCAGATGTAAACAAATGTTTTCTCATAGGGTGAAGGAGAAAGTTTTATCACGTCAATTTCAATTCCAGAGCATCTCATTCGAGTCGATCCTTCAATCGCTATTGAATCTATTATGAATGTATATGTACACTTTCGAGTAATTGCAATTCACCGTATTAAATATTCACGGCAGCAGACTTATACGGAATCATGGATATATTTTTAAGCGGGCGTCAGCGAGCATTAGACGATAGACAAGCATCAACAAGTACACAGACGACCGTGGTTCCGAAAATAAAATCAAGAAAATATTCTCAAGAATACTTAAATTTTGGGTTCATTAGTACTGAAGTAAATGAAGAAAAAAGGTCCCTTTGTATCATTTGCTCAAAAATGTTGGCGGCAGACAGCATGAAACCAAATAAACTTTAACGACAGTTGGAAACGCTTCATAGTGAGTACGTAAACAAACCCAGAGAATTCTTCGAATTAAAATTAAAATCATATGAAAAGCAGAAATCATTGTTTAAAATAACTCTGTCTGTGAATGAAAAAGCAATTATTGCCTCTTACAAAGTTTCATATAAAATAGCCAGATGTAAAAAGCCTCACCATTGGTGAAGAGCTTATTTTGCCAGCCGCAATTGAGATTGCAGAAATTATGTTTGGATATAATTTTGCAAAACAATTGCAGTCTATACCTCTTTCAAATGATACTGTTGCCCGTTGAATTGCTGATATAGCTGAAGTTGTAGAGTGTCAGCTTTTGTCAAAGTTACGTGACAAATTGTTTTCAATACAACTCGATGAGGCAACAGATAGCAATAAAAATGCCCATTTCATTGCCTATTTTAGATTTTGTGATGATTTGTCAGGAGTCGAAGAATTTAGTAATAAATCACTCTTTGAATTTTGGGCAGGAGTGGATGACGAGTTTTCTGCACTAAAAACAAGGGCATTTCGCATTCTACTACCATTTTCAACATCTTACTTTTGTGAAACTGGATTTTCTGCGGTGGCTTCTTTGAAGACAAAATATAGATCTGAGCTAAATATAGAAAAAGAACTGAGAGTGTCTCTTTCTAATATTAAACTCTCCTTCGAAAAACTTTGCTCTGCAAGACAGGCCCAAGGAAATTTCTAATAATTATTAAATTTGTTTTTAATTTAGTAAATTGTTTTAATTTAATAAGTTAATTATTAAATATGTCGAAATGCATTTTGTTTTGTATGTGTGTGTGTTCTTTCCTTTCAGTCACTTAATCAATTTTTTTAAATAACATTTTATCTTGGATATGCTCGGGCCCCACCATTAGTGTGCTCGCGCCCCCCTAGGGGGGCGCGCCCCACAGGTTGAGAATCACTGAGTTAAGCCACAGTCCAAGGAAATTATGACATTTTTGAATAAAATTTTACTTAACTACTTCGTTTAGTTTTTTTAGTATTTTATCAGATGACTCTTTCTATTTTGAGAAAATTTTACCAATTTAATTAAAATAAAAGTCATGAGAAAAAAAATAGTATTTTGCTTATAAGTTTAAATAACCATATATAAATTTTTCATATGAAATAATAAAACATTCGAAGGATTTAATTTAAGATTCAAAGTTTAAAAAAATACAATAAATTACTCCTCATGAAATGTTCGAACAAATCAGTAAGTGCTTAAAAATTACCCAGCGTCATCAATATAGTATAGAAATCGAAACCCTGCACATAGTTATATATTAACTTCTCGATTTAAAGCAACGCTAAAGCTATTTTTCGACGGACCTCGAAATTTTGAACTTCGGTCTGATGACGTGGATGATACCTGAGATGGTATCCCCCCTCTCCTCACCACACCAGCAGGAGGGCGTATGGCTTGACATATTTAATGTATTACAGGCCCCTTACTCGACGATTCTTTGGTGGAGTAGGGTCTCGAACCTGAAACCCTCCGGTTCCGTAGCCGAGATCTAATCGCCAAGCTACCGAACCTCATAGCTACATAGGTAAAGCTGAAAATAAAAAATGCGATTTTCACCTATATTAGCACACATTCCGCCTATATGAAGAAAAAGTTTATAAGACTCAAATCAGTTGTCCCTGATAAAGAAATAATGTAAATCTCACATTTATATTTAATACTAGATGTCTGGATTATTTCGTTCGTCATGAATATTGATTATATTTAATTTCAGGTGATTTTTTTTAGATACAATTTTATGTCTATTATCCCACTAAATTAATAATCGATAAATTGTCTTTTTGTGTTATTTTGATAGTCTTATTAATTTTTTGTGTATGCATATGAATCTTTTTAATAAAAATCAATCCCATGATATCATAGTTTTATTGATAATGTTATTACCCGTTCATTTGACCCTCTAAATTTCTTTGTAACGTAGCTTCCCTTTTTTATTCGTCTTATAAAATAAATGCACATATATTAAACAAAATTTTTCTTTAGTTTATAGTAATGGTAGAAAATAGTGACGATTTTGACAGTAACATTTGACGCTACCATCAAAGCGGTTTCAGTTACCTATTGTTGGAAATTAGAAAATACTTTTTTAACACTAACCTTACCAGCATTTCACCGATACAGTGGAACTGTTATAGGAAACCGATCATTTGACCGGATCGTGGTAGCTTTAGTGTTAAAAAATTGCAAAAATTCAGTTGCGAAAATTTACAACATAAATATATTATTATTATTGTATTAATATTGGATCCGGATTGATATTTCCGGAATCTATAGTGGAATAGAAGTCAAATTCAATTTTAATTTAATTAATTAAAATTATTATTCCTCTAAGGTAAGTATGTTAAGTTTGGTAGATTTCGGTCAAACATTAGAACCAACATATAACACCCTCACACATATGTGTGTTTGTTTTTATGTGTGACTGTATACACACATTCATCTTTATTATCAGCAAGAGACGAGATATCTTCAAACAGGACATCTAATCCAGGAAGAATCATAGTTCTGTTGGGATGAAAAATATTGAAAATGCCGTCATAAAATAGTATAAAGTATCAATTTATTTGCCAATATATATTACAGCTCCTTCAAAGTAATCTTCCCAGAGTGTAATACATTTCGGCTGACACTTTCCCGATACCTCAAAACATGTTTTAAAGTCATTTTCTTAAAGCCGTCTTAGAGTTCATTCGAATTTTCTTTTATTACATCAATAAACTTAAAATGGTGACCACGAGAGACATTTTCAGTTGCGGCAACAAGAAAATGTCATATAGTATAAAAGTCATCAAGTGAATACATAGTTTTGGAGATTTATTTTCTGAATTTTTTGAAAAATATTCAAGAATAATAGCGACACCGTGAGATTTCCCATTATTGTGGGGCAAAACTAAAGGATTGCTTCATCAAAATTCAAACCATTATTGAAAGCGATATTTTCAGTATTGGAACTTATTTAATGATGCGATTGTTAAATTATGATTATTGCAAATCAATTTTCTGATTTGATTGACATACTGATGATTAGAAAAAGTGCCTGATTTTTCTGAAAACGATTAATCTACAAGGATTTCCCTATCTTCCTGTAGTATTTTATGACACTCTTGTTCTATAGTTCAAGACCAAAAGTTGTCTTTAAAGGCTTTTTGTAAAATACAAATAATTGTTAAAGAAAAAATTACATTTTCGGAAAAAATTTTAATGCAAATTGTTTTTTGAATTGCATTCGCCATTAAAGTAAAATCCCGATTAAGGTGAAAATCTTATGTCATTAAAAGGAATGACTCTCAGACGATAGTATGAAATTAAATATCATTGTTGCCATAAAATCTTTTAAGTTAGGGAAATATTTGTTAAAAATTTGAAAGCGATTTGGTATAAATGAATTAATTTTAGTATTAAAAAGAAATCAGTGACAATTTTTCAAATTTGAAGAAAAAACTTATTTCTAGTTTTATTTTTATCCTCTATAAAGAGCAACAAAATTTTAAAATACAACACAAATATCCAGTTATCTCAATATGATTGGTATACGATATTATGAAATATTGCACATTTGTATTTGCCATTTTAAAAAAAGACTATTAGAGTAAAATTCTTATATCATCAAAATAAATTACTCTCAGACGATAGTATGAAATCCAGTGTCAGTGTTGCCATGAAATTATACTGGCTATATAAATACTTCATAAAAGCTTGCAAACGATTTCAAGTATATTATTAGAATAAATGGATTATTATTAGTAATAAAAATTCAGCAGTGATTATTTGTAAAACGAAATCAGTGTTTATTTGTAAAATGAAAGCAGTGACTTTTTATTTCAAACATGAAGAAAATACTTAATTCTTGTTAAAAAAAAATTATGAAGTACAACAAAATGTAAAAAGTATGACAGAACTATCTATTTAACTTAATATGGTTAGAATACGATATTATAAAATCTTGTTCAATAACATTATAAGGTATTTTGCAATACTATATAATATTGTGGACATTGTACTATAATGGTATTAAGCTACATTGTACACTTCCAGTTTATTAGCATATAATGGCTACTATAGACAACTATTTTACAAGATATATTTACTGTCATTCTGAACAAAAGGCCCTCCATCTAGGTTAGGATAGGATAGGGAACAGTCCAGAATATTCCAAGCTGATATGAATGCAAAATTAAATATGCTTCGGGAAATAGGAAGGGAAATGCTAATAGCAACTGTTACTAAGTGCTTACACAATTATTGCCCGATAATTATGAATTCACTAGGGGAAGGAGATTGTGAATTATTGCCGAGATACTGCGTAATTATCTTGGTTAGTTCAGGATACTAAATATTCAATCATCTGATGAGGCAGGAAACTGCTTTAAGAGAGCATATCATTTGAATCTTAGTCAACAACGAAACATAAACTTTAATAAGCAATGGAGAAATTGATTTATTACAGTAAAAGATTATTACTGGAAATATTTCGAATTCTACATTTTACTTGTTTTGCTTCAATTAGTTAGTTTCGATTACATGCAAATAAATTTTGTTGCTGAAAAAAATAATTGTATTGCATTATTCCTAATAAATTTAGAATATTACTGATATAAATATATGTAACGGATTGATATAAATTTTACAAATGTATCTTATTGCATTATAATGCATCTTGTATTATTATTTAACTTCAAAATTATTGGTTTTACAGAATTTTTATTCACCCAAAGCTTTATCAGACGAGAAAATACATTGTTTTTATTGCCTGGTCTCTTTAAATTGTCCAACCATTTGCGATTGGAATTTCATTGAGTCATTTTCTTTCTTGTAAAAGCTTCTATATTTTTCTTACAGCAATAATAGAACATGATTCCGTCATCTAAAGAACACTATTAATTTTTTGGAGTAAAATCATCGGCCACAATTATTCAATAAAGTAATTAATTCTTTCTAAAGGTAAAGTTTCTGAGAAGAAAAGACTCGTAAAACTTCCTAAACATTTTTGCAGATTCATTCTAATGAATAGTTTTACAAATATTAAACCCTTTAAAAATTCATGAGAAGTTTACTTGCATTCTGTAGAACACGTTGAAAAAATTAATAACAAATAAAGATTACACTATTTCTAAAAATCAATGCAGCTGCAAGTCTTGCCCAGTTGCAGATCATTTATCTGTAGCTACTCAATATTTTATACTAACCCATGTCATAAACTTCCAATTGTAGATTGGTTACAAGAGGTACGGGTTTTTTTTCCAGCATCCTGAGACGTTTTTTCCCCCAGCATTTTTCAACGATTCCGTCTCATTAAGGGATGAGACATGAAATGATGCTTGTATTTCCGGAATTTATTTTATTGTTAAATGTAAACATTACTTCATCTTTCCCCTCAACTTTATTTTGTTTAAATAAACCCATCCTGATACATGTGCAAATGCGAGGAGAATTTTATAATTCGTTGGCAAACAATAGTCAGCCTTCTATTGTAGCTAGCGATTGTCCAAGTGTAAACAGAATCCGGAGTATTGTTTACGCTGTTTACTTACTAACCTAGCTAGTAAATTAGACTCCTGTCTCTTGATTCAACCAAGGGAAATTGGCAAATGTATATTGAATTAATTTTGGTACTTTATTGAGTTTTTCAAAAATCTTTTGAATTTTAGGTACATTTCACGATAAATCATAGAGACTAATTATAAAAAAATAATATAAAAATGGAAGGTGAGTTAAAAAAAAAATTCTTACATGGAAAGATAAAAAAAACACAATTAAACTCATAATACCATCAATGAATTTATTGTTACAACTGTGTTTTTTTTCTTTAAAAATTTATTTTAACAGTATAGTTGTTATATAAATTAAATACTATTGAATTAAATTTCTATGCCAAATTTAGAACCTTAATGTCGTTTTAGGTTGTCAAGGTGACAACCTAAAAACGATAAAATTTTCCTTTACCAAAATTATTATAAAACTTTTTGGTTTACGCTTCTTTAAAAATATATGACTTTTTCTTCTTCATAATTGAATAGCTTTAAATTACAGGTGTAGATATCTTAGATTGGCTTCAGGTTTAAAGAAGAATCTCGCAAGATTTCAAATTTAAAGGAAAAAAAAGGCCGATGGAACAATATCTTGAAGGATATCGAAATAACGAGAAAGAATAAATATTTCATGACCGAAAACTGATTCCCCGGAAACTTATAAAAAAAATGAAAGTTTATCAAAATAAAAATTGAAAAAGGAAATTCAACACCTTCGATAGCTGGATATTTTTGAAGTAAAACGGGAAAAATGTATTATTTCATCGAGCCTATTTAAGAAAGTTTTCTTTGATATGAACTTCTATTTTTGAATTTTCAAGGAAGAAATATTTTATTAATTATGATTGGAAAAAAAAGAATCGTACTATTTTGAAAAATTCTAAGATGCAAGCAATTTTTTATGTAACCAGATAGAGTTTGTGTCTCAAAATTTGGTCTATTATTTCCGCAAAACTGAATGTTTTGAGTTTATTTCCGTCAAAACATTGGATGAACAGTTTGGACATTTCTTTTATTCATCGTCTACTTAGGTCTAAAAGTAAAAAATATATATAATTATTTGCGTAATTCATTTATCTTGCTCATTGGTACTTAGAAAGACATAGTTGTACTTATTCATAAAAAATGGTATTTTGTATCGTAAGAGATAAATAAATATTAAATATAATCAATCTCACAATTAAGTTCCCCCTTTTCTAAATTTTCATTTTTTGTTTCCTATGGACCTGGATAAACGGACAAATAGTTAACTAGATGAAGGACGGATCAAGGTTTAAAAAAAATCTATTTTAGCTGTGAAAAATAAACCCATCAAACTTTACAAGCATATAGCTTAGTGCGTTTTAGAATTATTGAACATAGAATATTGAGCTTATAGAAACTATTTGACGGATTTTATATAATCCTTGCTTCAGATATATGCACGTATGTAATAATGATTTTAACTAATTTAAATAAATTAATTTCCAAATTTTAATCTTAATTTAGTCTTATTTTTAATTTTATTATAAAATACTCTCTAATTTCCTGATCCAATTCCACCTTTATTAATTTTATTAATTGCACACGATGTAGATTGACGCACCTTTTATGACCGAACCATTTACAAATTATGTCTTTAGGGATGGAATAAATTAAATTTAAAAATTTCAAAAGTTACTTATTTTTGGCTATGCAATTGCTGAAATATATTTACATATATAATATTGTGTGTGGCGTTAAATTAAAATTATTACACATTAAAATTCCACATATTAAATTTTTTTCATATAACATTTTTCGTTTCTTAGATATAGGGTTTGCATGCATATGCACAGAGAAATGAGAGAAATTCTAATAATGGGGTTTATCTTTTATTCAGAGAATTTTATAGCTTGGACATGAGTTTACGAAATTGTAAGGCTATTAAAATACTTGCTCGACTACGATTACAATAATTCATAATTTGGACTCCCCTAAACCAATAAATAAACTAGAACGCAATTACAATATTGTTATTCAAGTAAAGTGTGTAATACTTGTTCCTTGCACACTATATAATACAAGAAAGTAGAAATTGACTAATTCCTATTGTGGAATGAATTGCTTGATTTCATTAATTTCGAAGTAGTAAAGTTTTTGCTATGCATTAATTTGAAATTGAGCTAATTCTAGTTGTAGAACAAATTATTTATCATATATTTCCTTAGTTGAAAGCCTGTATCAGTAGAATTTCTACTATAAATTTATTGAAATAAGTGGAAATGGCCCCAAGAAAACCTTTTCGCATGCATTTTAACCCTAGAAAATACCTTTCATGAAATTAATTTATATTAGTTACATTAACGTTTGAAGTAAAATTAGAATTTTATTGAATCTATCTTGACAACCTTGGAGAATGTTTTTAGAGATTAGTCTTCAGTTTTTGAATAGTACCAGAAAATAGAATTTGTGTTTGATATTATTTCTCCAGTTAATCGACATCAAAATTTAACACAAAACATTTATAGTCACAACTTCCTATAGAATATATTATATACTTAAGTCATTGCGTTTTTGAGTTCTCGTATATATTCTGAAAGTATAGATAGACATACAGTCAACTCCTTATTGGATTTGGCTTAAAATATGATAGATATCTACACTATTGAGGCTAAATATATGAATCGAATTTTATCTATATTTGTTTGTGGTTATTATATTAATTTATATTTCAACAGCCGGATAGACAGACTTTCTAGGAATAGATTTTACTAAAATTTTGATAGCAGTCTGCAAATTTGGTGTAAAGATGCATGTGAAATCTAATACGTCTCACTGAAAGCGTTTTTCAGTTAACTATGTCACTGACAGACAGATGGGCATTTTCCGAAAATCTGTTTTTCCAACTTGAGAGATCTGGAGTTTCAAGTTCAAACTTTTTGACGATTATTCTATTTTCTCTGTATTATGTATACGTGAAAGTAAAAATAAACCAATTACTGTAAACAGATCAATTATCAAACATTTATTAAGTCTAAAGGCTTGCAGGAATAGAATTTTTTTATACATTTATTCGGAAATTACATCATTACGTCTGATTTGCAATTTGGAAATGTATCTAATTACTGAAAATATTTTCTTTAATACAACATGACATTTCTTTTTTGTGTTCACTAGAAATTATTGCCGTAACAGTAAAAATTGCTGAAATTATTCAGCAGCAATTTTTGTGCACTGCATACGAGTAAACAAAAATAAATCATTTCCTGTTATACCACAAACAACTTACTCACGAATTAATTTTCATAACATGCAGCAATGTTTCGGAAAAATACCTATTTACGAAATGTATCCTCTCATCTAATGTAACAACAAGAACATTTAACTAATTAATGCCAAGATTTCTTTCAATACAACAAAGCGTTTCTTTCCCAATTCACTAGCAGTTTCTTTCCAGAAACTAGCAGAGAAGCTAAAGGAAGTCTTCTGGATAGAGTTCTTAGAATACCTTATCTTCCATAGGGGCCCTTGGGGAAAAGTTGGGACTGAAAAGTCTCTATAAATCATGGAGGGGGAGACATTTGTGGGCTGTTGACCATAGATTAAATTATCTCCTCCAAGTTGACCTTTCATGATTAGAAATGTAACATTTTTCATCGTTTCCTGGAACCGACTGCTGAATGAAGTGTTTACTACACTTTTAAGAGAAAAAGTGGCGCTACTTCTGTTTTTATCTCGGGCGACAACGCAAATATTCAGAGATGACAAGGAACTTCTCACTTTTTCAACACTTGAAATCTGTGCTATATTTTCTCAGGAGATAGTATTTCTGATTTTTTGGTATTTGCAGAAGCCGGCGAATGAAAAAAAAAAAGATTTAAAAAAAGATATAAAACATTTTAAACATTGTGACATAAATTTCAGGTATCTGATCTAAGATCTGATGGTCAGCTTTGGCGAAACTGTGATACCCATGGGAAAGAATAAAATTGAAGAAAGTTTTATCACTTATGGGTTTAATTTACTAAAAACTAGCCGCTTTGGCAACAAGCTTGTTCGCCAACAGTAATACGTTCTAAAATTTTCAATTAAATTCTTATGTGCCTTGCTGTCTTTATAATTTCTCTGCTATATATACTTAAACTTTGAAAGTCACGTAACTCATATTATTATAGAAGGCTTACGATTATTTGCTCATTGCACTATATAACTTTCTTACTCGTAATAAGTTGTCATGAAATCATGTGGAAAATATCACATTATATTTGTTCCATAACCTTACGTTTCTTTTTAAACACGTACTGAGCATCACACGTTTCTTGGTTTAATTTGCATTAAGAGTTAATTTAATTATTCAGTTTCAGTTTTTGTCAAAATGACGGCAATCACTGGTACATTCATAACGTGCTTTTGCAGGTTAAAATCTACTTTCATTTTGTAAGAAATTAATTGTCTGAAAATATGATTATATTTTTTGAAAAAAAAATTCATTAAAAATAGAAACTGAATTTATAGCTTTAAACATTGATATCGATGAAAAAAAAAAAAGTCATTTTTAAAAGGATTGAAGAAAAAAACAGTTTTATATTGTAATATTTTTGGAAGTTACCACAGAGAAATTGCGAATATTAGCGTAATTTTAATTAAACAAAAAAAAATCCTTCTAGGTATGCTTTTTTATTCCCAAAAGTAAATATATATATATACCAAGTGATGTATCTCTAGATCATATGGTCTGGTGTGTAGAGAACAGACATTGAGCTTTATTATAAGTATATATGGGTAATAGACCTATTACATATTTGCATTCATCATATAACCAAAGGAATACTAATTCAATAAATAGGTGGAAAGGATAAATTGTGGGAAATTATCTGAGAGGCATCATCTCAAATTGCTTTAAACGGCGGGAACATAGATGCAGAATAATATGGCGTTTGATTTTTATTCAAATAATCACAGCAATAAGAAGAAATGGGAAGTACAGATATGAAAAAATGTAGTGTTTATTTTTTTTTTTTTTGTTCAAATATCATAATAAGAAGAAATGAAGAAAGCATAACATCATACGGGGATGCGAGAAATTATGGTGTTTGGTTTTTATTCAAATGCCGTAACAATAAGAAGGAATGGAAAATACAGATGTGGAATAACACGGTGTTTGGTTTTTATTTAAATACCGTAACAATGAGAAGAAATGGAAAATACAGATATGGAATAATATGGTGTTTGGTTTATTTTCAATTACCGTAACACTAAGAAGAAATGGAGAATAGAGAGATGGATTAATATGGTGTTTGGTTTTTGTTCTAATACCGTAACACTAAGAAGAAATGGAAAATACATGAAGTCGTTAGGGAATACCGATGTAAAATAATGGTGGTTTTGGTCTTTGTTCAAATATCAAAATAATAACAAGGAATTGGGGCTATTTGACGTCGTACGGGAATACAGTACTTAATTTTTGTCCGAATGCTATAGAAAGAAGAAGAAACAGTGATTACATACAGTCATGCTGAATCAAAATAGTACTGGAAATACTTATAAAATACCAATTATAATTTATAAACCATGTGATAGCATATCTATAATAAAAAAACTATTGTATATTGCAAAGAAGTATTAATAAAAAGAAGTAAAATAAGACATGCTCTTAAACGACTTTATAATCGATTTTTTGCTGATTAATTGAGTTTAATTTTAAAAAAAGACACCTTTTGTCAAGTATTGAAAGCCAGATTCTCATTTGAAAAAACTATGAGGATCGAAGATAAATTTATTGATTTATTAAAATATAGTAAATATACAATACAGGGAGGAAAAAAAAAGATTATCATTTAAAGCGTCAATACCCTTTTTAGACTTCAGAGCTGGGCTAGTTTATGTTAAATGGATGTTTAAGAAATCTTTATAAACGGATAGAATGAAAATTAACAATTTGAAGAATTACAAGTTTAAAAGTAAACTGGAAAAAGAAAAATAATTACTGATATAAAATATCAATAATGTTTTCCATATACAGTCTACAGATAGGTTTAGATTCCACATTAGACACGTAGCAATCTTTTGTTACGTTCATAAAATATACAATGCTTTCGAAAAAAAAAAAAGAAAAAAAGAGCAATTTTATTACATCGAAAAAATAGTGCCAAAGCTTAGTAAAATGATTTTTTTTTCATGAGAAGCATACAAAGGATCTATAATCATTAAAAAGTCGCTATCGTGCATATCTGCTTTTGGATAGTCAGACTAACAAACAATCTCGGAATTAATTTTGTTCAAAATTTAGTAGAAATCTATCAATTTTGTGTTAAGACAACATATGAAAGTGCATCAAGTTCTAATGATTTTTGACTATATCGTATTAACAGACAGATGGACATAACTCCAAAACTGTGATTTTCGAACTCCAGAAAAACCTAAAACGTGAAGAATTGTCAAAATATCAAGCTCTTTTTTCTTTTTAAAGTTAAAAAAAAATTTAAAAAATATCTCTTTATTTGTACTTTAATCTTTATTATTTATGATGTCTACGAGTGGAATCTCATCAATTTTCATGATATATATAAGTAAACACCTCAGGCCTTTTGCTCTAATAACAGACAGATGGAAGCATTTGCAAGTTTATTAAAACGGGCCTTCACCTGAGGCACGTGAAGACAGGAATTTATTAACAAACTGCCCTCATCCTCTGAAATTATAAGCTCCAGAATATTCGTTACTAAGACGATAATTGATTTGGCTGTAACTTAGAAGACAAAGCCGATCTCACAATTATCTCAGCCGTAAATGATTTCATTTCGTTTGAATTGTCCAATGAAGTTAACATGCAATAACTTGCAGAATACGCCGAATTCTCTAGCTCAGAGCGAATGCTTACTGAGCGTGTGCCGCTATTCAGTGCTGCAGAAAATGCGAGATAAATATTGGATGAATTGGGACAATATTAATTTATCGTGAGGCTTGTATTGATGTTTCGGAACTTTAATTTAGAGCCAGGAATTTATTTGATTAAGTGGAAATCGATAATTAAAAATGCCTTTGGTTGCTGCTGGCTTTATTGTGGCAATGAAATAACATTATAAACATGTAACATTCTTGCTGTCAAGCATTAAATGTGTTTCCTGAAAGTAGCATATTTGATACTTGGTAGTAGGAGCATTTACATAATAAATTATCCATATTTAATTGTTGAAAAAGTGCTAAAAAGGGATTTATAAAATTTAGGGGACATATTCGACATAGAGAATGTAGATAATAATGAAAAAATTAAACATGAGGTCATAAACACAAAGGGGGACAACACTGATTGAGATCTCTGTCCACCGCTTTATAATATAATCCAGATAATTTGTAAAGTAAAAAGATGTGTCAGATGAAGTATATAACAGGAATCGACAGCCTATTGAAACGAAAGAGCTAAAAGTAACAATTTACAAAATTTTCCAGTTTTTAAAGAGCTATTACAAAATTTCGATTTAATATGACAGTATTTGTTTATATATATTTGATTTTTGATTTAAAACAAACGACTTTAAATATGGAATAATCTTTATTCATATAAAAATACAAATAAGATAGTTACATCAATGGGTGCATTAGCTCTGCATGCCTTTGGAAAGTTTGATTAAATCTGGCTTATAGATTGTTGTTTAAGTTTAAAGCACGAAGTTTTTATTTGTTAGTTGACTTCTAAATTTACTCAATATCATATTCATGCGATAGGACTCTTTCTCACTTTAATATGTCGATTCGAAGATTGTCAACATTCCATATGCCAATTTTTTCATATCACTGTAGCATTCTGGAAGACTATTCTTTGCATCGAATATGAAGGCCTCAAATCGAGGAATTTATTTTGGCGATGTCCACTTGTGCTACGCGATGTCCTTGCATTTCTGAACATCCAACTCCTCCAACTTGCTCTTGAGTTCTGTGAACTTGCCACTCCACAAGTCTTTAGTTTTCAAATCTAGCAATTACATTTGAAGTGATTCAGCATCAAATCCAAATGTCTCAATTTTGATCTCATTTATATTTGTACTGGGAGTATTTACTATGAACGCGAGAGTACTTTTGTTTATTTTGAATTGCCCGAATCTCCCAGCGAATCAATCCTTCATGTTTTTCAAAGTTATGCTGAAGTAATTCTAATCAACAAGTTGTTAATTTTTCGCATGTAACTGGAGAGTCGCAATTTTACATCAAAAGAGCCACATGCGGCTTGCAGGTTGCCGACCCCTGATATATAATATATAACTAAACAGAAATTCACTATAATATAATAAAACAGTTGCAAGAAAAACAACAATACAGATTGTATTTTGCAACTATATATAGTGATAAAATATGGTGGAGAAACTTTGGAGAATTAAAAAAATAAAATTTCAAAGCAGTAGCGTGGCGAAGATAAACAACACTGTATAAAATAAGGATTTTTTTTGTTTGCTTCCTATCATCATCATCATCAGTGATTTACAATCATGACTTAAATGATACCCTCTAAATTAGCAAGAAATATTATGCTACATTGGTCAATATTCTGATTGAAATTACGATGGCAAAGCGATGTTGCCAGAATATCGCAATAATGTTAGATATTTTGTGCTAATATGGCGAGGCATGTTTTTTTCTTGTTTTCTTATCGTATTAGTATATATCCATTAATGTTTCTTCTCTACGGCACCTTTTAAGATTCATATGGGCATTTATCCCCCCTCGCTTCTCCGGTCACTATGCCGCTGCCTCAAAAGATTTGTTATTTAAAGCTATATATATATTGCATGTATGAATACATATTATTACTCATATAATTGTGTTGCTATACTTTTGGAAATTTGTATTCATTCAATGTATTTTATCAAGTAATAATGTCGCTTCCTTCCGATTTGACCATCATTGCTCCATTGAGAGATTTAAAGGGTCTTTTAACAGTTGTTAAATGGATGACAGGTCAAGTAAATGACTCCCTGGAATTGGTGAAAAACGGCTATCATTTGACAATTTTTCCCAAATCCTAATCAGTAAAACAATGTGATTAAATTCTATTCTGAACATGCGCACGCACGCACTTTTCTTAGAAAGAGGGAATTTTAATAAGCATGTTTCGAATCCTGCTCAAGGATATTAATAACATATTTATATACAGATTTTGTTTAGCTGCTCTATGAAGATAAAGAAAAATTAAAACACATTGATAAGCATATTAAAATTATTTAGCAATCGTACATCTAAAAAATGTGTTATTTATATAAATTTTAATTATTGAGTTAAATATTAAGATAAGAAGTAAATTATATCAGTAAAATAAAGGATATACCGATTACAAGGCGATTATATTCCGAATTTAATTGCACAATTTCTTTGATAAATATATTACATGAAAAATGAAGATGCTTAATATCAAACTGACGCTTGGCGAAAATTTGTATCAATAAGTCGCACGATATGAACAATTTATTTTTAATAGTGTTGCCCAAATGAAGTTACGCCAAAACATTGCTTTCTGCCATGAAATGTAAGACGTTGGCATGCATTTGATGAGAATTGTAATTTCGAATGTCGTGTTGCTAATGACAGCAGTTATTACATACAGTGTCAAAATGGGCGTATTTCTCTTTCGATATTGAGTTTTCTGAAACTAGTTGGACTGATTCATTGATAAATTTACATTGGTACATAATTGGTGTTACTGACTGAAGTAAATAAATTGACAGTTCTCGTAAACTATATTAGCCAAAGGCAATTCAAATTGGCTATTTTTCTTTTTGTTGAATGATATAAATATATTTTTACACACTTCAGAATCAAGATCCAAAAATAGAGTAGCTTTAGATCTAAATATAACATTTTCTCATATTTAACTCCTAGAACATCAATTAGCTTTTGGACTAAATGCATTTCAGTTTATCAGTGGCTTTTGACATGCATCTTGTTTATTTTAGAACTATTTATTTGAAGGTTATGACGCAACAGATGATTTTTTGAGCATTTATTATTTATTTTAATACGTTTGCAGTAAAATGTTTTTTACTGATTTTAATTTCTTATATGAAAACCAATGACCAATTTAATTCACAAAACAAGCTATAGAGCATAAATCATGTATAAAAACATTTTATAATTTAAATTAATTAATTAAATAATTTAAATATAATGTTAATTTCATAATTTAATGTTACATTAATAACTTTAATTTTATACAAAATTATGGAAAAAGGAGTTAAAAAATTTCACTCCGAATCTAAATATGCTAATACAACGTTTGTTAGGTTAATTACCGTATCTACAGCTCTATCTCCAAAAAAAAAAAACTGGGCCACAATGATTCTCGGGTGATATTGAAATATAAAATTCTAGGAATAATGCTCAGAAATTGAAATAGTATCTTAGTTTGATTAAGTTCGAATAGTTGGTACTGGTAATTCAAAAGATGTTACTAAATTAAACTTCTATAAAATCACAAAGAAAATCTTGTAGTTTGGTGCTCACGAAGATTGCAGAGCTCCTAGGAAGTTACTTACTTTGCCTGTTGGATAATCCATCATTGCCTATTACAGTTATGAATCGTGGACGTAGACTGATACTCTTAACAATACAATTTCTATTCCATTATCACTTTCCAGGCCCAGTTTTCTAACTAAATATATCTGCCTCATTCGTTTTATCTGTATCATACTGCAGATCCATACTTCAAGATTGGATATTGATGTAAAAATTTTGGTCTCAGGTTCCTGACCCTATTCTATAAGGAAATATATTTACTTGGATGTTACATCAAATTCGGGCCACTGGCTGTAGATCTTATTCCAAAAGCAAACATTTTAGTATACTTGTTCTACATATGGTATGACGACATGGATTTGAGATCGGATATTGCACTAAACATCTTTCACTCAATCGGAGACTGGAAATAAGATTCTGTAAAAAAAATATGCCCTTTCCATTGATTCTAAACGTAGAAAACAAATCTTTCATCAAGTACAAACTGAAACATCTTCCGATGTTTTCGGCTGTGTCTCTTCTATCTAAACTAATGTTCCACTCGAACAATGGCGAATTCGATATCTGTGCGCCACAAACCATCTTTCAACGGGTCGGTGCAAAGCTGGATTAATGGCATCGTGACAACGTCAATCTCTGCCTTGGGGGAAGATATGTGTCATCGTTTCTGTCCTGCGGCATTTTTCATTGCAGAAATGAGAAGCACCTAGCCGTGTTGACGTTTACATTGGGTAGGAGAGTTTGGCGTATTTTTAGAAGAGATGTTATGGTTGTTCTCGAAACATTTACTTCCAGCTTCAAGACATATGAGACGAAAAACATAGGGAGTTAAAAAAGCAAATGTTTGTGAAATGGATGTTTCCGTTTTGTGTATTTCTTGATAATGACCGCTGATCCCCTAAGTAATGCACATGCACCAGAATTTAAAGAAATCAGTTTGAATAAGCTGGATTGATAGAAATACTGAGAAACAATAGATTAAACAATTAACACTGAATAAAACAGATTGAGAATATTATGTAAGGATTTCGATATATTTTCAATATCTCAATTTCTTAGAACCCCATTCCTATGTTTTTGGATCGATGTCTGTCTAAATGTCATCCTTCTGCTTGCTATCCTGACAACGCAAACAAGCAGCTATTTGAGTGAATTTGTGATATGTAGTAAATTTTACATCCAAATAGTCAGTGAAAAAAAGAGGTAAAGATGTAAATTCAATTCCTCTCAAAAAACAAAACACAAATCGATAAACACAAGAAATTGGCAAGTTTATGGGACAGCTAAGGCGATACCATTGGTTATATGCATAAATTGGGACAAGATACATCAGATACGGGGATAAGAAAATTCAGTTATTTGGGGGAGGAATGAGATATGAGTATAAGAAAAAAAAATTAGTGATCCCTAATGAGTAATGACGTGGGACTACTATTTTTACTTCGATAATAAGTCTTTCTATGATACATGGGCTGCACACTATAATAAGGGCCATTGTATATTTATAACAGTATCTGTTTTAAGTTTTTCTATTCAGGTAATTAGATGATCCCAAATGTAAGACAGGGAGTAAGTAGCTGCTCAAGGCTTTTCCCCTTTTTAATACAACAATTTTACTTTTTTGATACAGCTTAACTGCATCCAATATTTTGCCTTAAAACATGAACCCTCTATGGTTTAATATGCATATCATATTTCTATTTTTATAATTAATCTAAACGTTATATACAATGATACAACAGAACATAGAATTAAAAGTTTCTATAGATGATTGGATAGTTAATAAATTATTTCTGCAAGGTAAATGAATATGTATGTACCAAGACATAATCAACGATGAAAAATCTGTTGGAGAAACACTTATAAAGTTCACACACAAACGAAAAAAACAGTAAACAGATAAACAAAATGAATATCTTCTAATGTCTTCTTTTTAAACATTTATTGGTTTAGAATTTTGGTAATAAATTCAGAATACATAAATGTTGTCAAATACAATATCTGATTAACTCTTATTTTCTAATAAGATGATACTTTCCATTTTAGAAATGTGCTACCTCGTTCATTCAACTAAAAGTTCATTCACCACTTGTGTGTGTGTGTGGATTATTTGTTACATCTGTTAATTATAGTGGTTTTGAATGATTTAATATCGGCTTAGAAATTCCAGAAGCAATAATTCGATTGCAGAATTACGTATGACAGAGGTGATTAAAGAATTAAGGCTATTAAATCGACTTGTTTAAAATTATATGTAATTAATTATAGACAATGCATATTATATCAAAGATTCCATCATACTCTTATGCAACATCGATGATTATATTAAAATCTTCAGTGCAACTTATGATGATATGGCGTTGGCTATCAGCGAATTAAAAATATTTGTTACTATTGACAATATTCAATCTAGAGACGGCGAGGTTTTGATTCATCTATTGCTTATTTTGTTTCGCTTGCCATTGACAGTTAATAAATTTCCTCATATCTGTATGCATGCTAAAATTATTGCTATTTCTCAAACAGATAATCTTTGGAAGGAAATCTTGGAAAACAATAAGAGGCACAATCAAGAATGCATTATAAGAATGTTATATAATATCCACATCATTATTTGCTTAATGATGATTATATTTATTCATCAGATCGACGACCACGAATTGAGCTCTCCAGAAGGTTGTATGGCAGTTGCACACATTATTGGTTAGAAACATTTTAAGTAGTGTGAATTTAATCCTAGGTGCTCAAAGTGTATATTTACCGACATTTGCCTAATTCACATTTGCAGGAAATCTTGGAAGACAATAAGAATTGCAATAAAGAATGTGATATAATTCACTTTCTGATAAGAAAGTGATTGATGGACAAGAATAGTTCTTTCAAGAACAAACACTATTGCAGATTGTGCACAGATGGTGCTTCCGCCTCCTATTTACATAGTGTTTGTTAACAGCCACTCCCGAGAACAGGAACTTGCGTGGCATGCACGGAACCCAACGGATGGAATTAGAAAGGAATACCATGAATATTAAAATAGTATAGTTAGTGCCAATATGCCCATGTTATCGTTAATAAATATCTAAAAAGGCTCCGATTTTGGACTTCATTAAACACCTCCATTGAAAATTAATGCAATAATCAACACTTTTCCCAGCCGATAATTGTTAACTATCCTTTAAATTGATTTGCGTAGCGATGACAATCCACCCAAAGCTGACATTAAACGTTGTACAAGAAATTAATATATTTTCATAACATATAAAAATTAATAAAGTAAGGGAGGCTTGAATAAGCATAGAAATGGCGAAAAAACAAAACAACGTATAAAGATAATATACGTTATATAAGTTAAGTTAAAGATAATATACAACAAAACAGATTCAATATGACTCAATATAATTCAAAACAGATTCAATAATGACGTTAAAGGATCGAGAAAATAAATATAAGTTTTACATCAATTATTATAGCGTTCGATGGTTGTTATAAATGCGGAAGTATGATAATAATATATTGAGTTGCCAAAATAAATCACTTTATTCTCATTTTATTCATATCAATTGATTGATTGCACTTTCGAAAATCATCAACAGAGAATTTGCTAAAATTGAGTTGAGTTTAGTGTGTAAAAGCTAGACAAAGGATTTTAATTCGAATTTGGCTCAACTGGCAAAAACCTGGTCGTTACAGGAAATTGGCGTTATTAATCTGAAACTATATTGCGTTGCCACCTTCACACGACTCAAAAGGAACAATCAAAACTTTTTAAATTGTAGGCTGAACGCTTACAAAAGGAATAACCACCTCCAGAAATCTAAACTGTTCTTTAAAAGTCTATTCTAACAATTTTCAAAACACCGCAATCCATTCTGGTGCCCTATTATTTTTGTTTATTTGCAGCCTTGCTCGAAGCAGGCGCTAGGGGGTGCACATGGTCTACGATCAGATCCGTTGCCACGCATTGCCATTATCAGAATAAATTTCTCGTCTGAAATCGCCATTTTGGGTACAGAATGCGACGCAAACGGCGTATTTGTCAGAAGAAAGTGCGGTCGACGATCGAGGGTTTGTTTTATGTACTAGGGTGTCTATCTCAGTTATACCAGGAAGCGTTTAGTCAAAATAGCTGATGTTAGGAAGAAGTCTCCTAAATCAGTTTTGCTTTAAAGGAAAGCGATGTGTGTTCATATATTAACGTATATCTAGAGTAGTGTCAGATGAATGTTCGAAGTGTTTGGGATGGAATTGTAGGGTCTTGTTTTAAATAACCTATTTGAATTAAAGCTTTTCACCTTGGTTATTAGATCAGATTGGCTTTTGATTCTATTTTAGCAGTCTATTTTGGATTATTTTATAAAACGGTTTTTATTTTTTTTCTATGGCATTTTTTGAATAGGGCTCGGGTTTCTTTATATGAGAATTTCAAGTAAAGCACTACGGGAATATGTTGTGTCATGACATTTGGATGTGAAACAAAGATTAAAAATAGTATTTTGAATCTTTTTGAAAATATTATTGCACTCTGATCAATCATATTGCTGTGGTTCGTGATTTCATATGAAACAGGAATAGCTCTATTTTGGAGTTTTTCCGAGTCTGGATTAACTTTTATAATGTTTTTAGTTTATTCTGAAATATTTTTTTGAGTGGTGGATTCTTCTTTTTGTTAAAATTCACTATGGCAGCAAATTGTGCTGTCATTTTTATAGTCTAGGACTTAGTATCAAAGATAAATAGTTTTAGTTCGGATACTTTTGGTTCTATTCTATCATTGTGACTAAATTACTATACCATTAAGATATACCAGGGTTTTGTTGTGGTGGATAGCTTCGTATCAAAGAAGAATATATTTATTTTTTCTCTTTTTGGTTTTATTTTAGTACCTACATCGGATAATTTTCCAAATTTTTATTTTATTTTATTATTGTGTAATATTTTTAGTATAAAGCATGTTTTTTTCCTTGCAAAAACTCTAATCAAATTACTAAACTAACAAGTCGTGCCCTAGCTCCGTTATTGGCAATAACAAAGATATTAGGCAATAACAAGGAATAATAAGGATCTAGGATTAATAATATATTTTTGAGAATATTCTATCATTCTGAGCAAATCATTAGCATCAAATTATGTCAACATTTCTGTAGTTTGAAATTTCACACCAAAGAGCAATAGTTCTATTTTTGGATCTTTTCTAACCCTACTTTGGCCCAATTTTTGAAAATTTTTATTCTGTAACGTTTTTTGAGGGGTGCGTAACTTTCTTTCAGTGACAATTCTGAACAAATCACAATGTCATCAAGTTGTGCGGTACCATTGTTGTTGTATGTATATATAGTTTTATTTTAGATATTTTTGGTTCTATTGTAACATTCTGAGAAAATTACTATGTCAGTAAGTTATACCATGGCAGTAATTTGTATCTTAACAATAAATTATAGCAACTTAAATTATATCTTACACAGCATTATAGGACTTTGCATCAAAGAGTAATAGTTTTATTTTGGATCCTTTTGTTTCTGTTTTGGAGCTCACAATAGCTAATTTTCCGAATTTTTAAAATTTTATTCTATCATATATTGTGTATGATCCACCACTATATTTCAACGAAAGTTCTAAACAAGTTGCTACGATAAAAAGCTGTGTCATAAAGGAATATATCTTCTTCGAATCTTTTTAGATCTATTCTAGCATTTTAAACAAATCACTGCAAAGGAATAGCAAGGACTATTGTTGTGGAATACGACTTTATATCAAAGAGGAAGATTTCAACTTTTGAATCTATAACAATTTTTCGAATAGTACATTGTCATTTTTTTTTTTTTTGAAGATGTATGCTGAGTTTATTACGGTAAAAAATTGTGACTTGCTATGTAATTTTGTATCAAATATAGTCAAGCAACTAAATATATAAAAGCAATAAAATCATATATTTTTTCAGGCACAGTATTTATACTCAGTAGGAGTTTTTTGGCAATCACTCGTTTAGAAATAAAAGCAGAAAAAGAAATGGCATTATCTTTATTGATTTAAAAATCTTGTTTAGGGTTGCGGTGGTCTGATAGTAATGTCTCGGCATCGAAACCGGGAGGTTTTAAGTTCTTAACAGATTCCACCGACGAACCGTCGTGTAAGCTAGTCTAGGGCATATTAAATCCATTTCGGCCTTTCGATGGTTTGGGAGGGGGGGGGGGGTGCCAACTCAGGTGTCGTCCTCGACGTCTGCCCGCAGTTCAAAAGTACGAGTTCCGTTCCAAAATAGCTCTAGAGTTACTTTAAAACGTGACGTTAATGCAGTTAAACTGAACTAAAGATATTATTTAAAAGTTCTTTTTCCAAATTTCTTTTTCCCTCCTCACATTTATGAATCCAGTTTCAATAATTTAATCCTTGAAACATGATTGGATATTACATTTATTAATTTCTACTATATTTCGGAATAAATCACCGGAGAGAATGTTGTGTCATGATATTTTTATAGCATGGAATTTAATGCGCCAAAATATATATCGAATACAATGTAGATAATTCAATGTGTAAAAATAACAAGGAATTGAAACACTTGAGTATGAAGCCATAAAAAAAAAGAGAAAAATCTGTTTCTTCGAATATATTTTTTTTCTTCTATAAAATGTATGCAATTTACTCTTATTATTATACTTTTGAGATTCCCATTACTTTTAATGTTTTCTTAAATGAAATTTTTTTTTAATCATCGAGAACTGAAACTGAAAAGAAAGTATATTTAAATAAGAAATTCCAAGGTTCCTTGATTATTAGTACGTAATAGCTCAGCGAATATAATTTGTGATTAAGTTAAATTGTAATTATTGTTGAAACTTAATAGTAAATGGTAATGGGATGATAGTTTGAGGCAATGTAATTAGATTTATGCAGTTTAATTTGTAACTATTCGCATCGAGGGAATAATGAATATTTACAGCTCCAAAATTTAATGCATCCTACAGCTATAAAATTGAAGTCGAGCTTATCGCCCTTATTTTCTAATACCTAAAGACATATTTATAGAATATTGATTACTAAACTTATCAGTTAATGACAATTATTTTCATTAGTAGTAAATATTATAGAAGTAAGCCTTAATTAAATAGAATATATTATTCTAATATTTTTCAAAAAAATCTGATTATATTTAATTTATTTGTAACAAAAACAATCGGCACCTGAAGCTCTAAAATAGTATTCAGAATCTGAATTTAATATATATTAGCTACTAAAAAATGGTTGTCGAATGTTATTAATGATATAATGATTTATAGTTTAAGGAGCGCTAGAAACACTTTATAATGCGGAAGCATGTAATATAATGCAACAACAGAGGTGGGGTAACATGACAGATAATAAATCTGATTCTGAAAAGGTAAATCATTCGTACCCTTGTACAGAAATGACCTTATTAATATTGATGATAAGCTGTAATTTCTAACTAGAACCGGCAAGAGTGGTCTCCATTGAATTTTCTCGCATACTTTCTAATAAACTTGCCAGAAAACGCCTTACATGGTATAAGAGCAAAATAGTTACTAAAAATTTTTGGCGTAAATTTAACATTTTGAATGAATTTATCGTGTCATCTTTGGCGAGTTATCCGGCTCTTAATCACCGACATGCGTTAATAGAATCCAAAATCGAATTTATGTTTTAAACAAGTTTTTCTGTTTTTCTCTGCACAACTATACGAGAAAGTAATAAAAAAGGATGAATTAAACCTTAAAAAAAGTGTTTGCCATTCGATTAAAAATACGAAATGTTTAGCTACATCAGCATTATGTCTGACTCGTTTAGATTCTGCTGTTGAAGTAATTATAAAAAATACCATGCAAAAACAAAAAAAATCAATAATTAAAAAACAATAAAACCTCAAAAATTATAACTAAAGAGCAATTTTTGTTCTTCAATAAATAAATGATCTACAAAATCACTGTATAATACCTCTAATATCGATAATTGCTCGAAGAATATGAGAAAATATCAGTTTTCAATTCAGCAGAGCAAATCTTCATGAGGAGGCAAGATATTACTCCAGGCAACACCAAAACTAGATTTTATAAGAAATTTATTTTACAGTTAGTACTTTCTTCCAATATTATATCAGCATTCTTTATTACAATTTTTTCAAAATGCAATTAATGGAATACCATTCTATAATTTTGACTTACTGCCTTTGTTGCAGTCATACAAAACAGAAACTTGCATCGAATTCTTGAATATTTTTTTATAATTCGTAGAAGACAAAAGGATACAGCGAAAATTCAGCCACTAAAAATGTTTTCATTCAATTATTAAATGATTAGTTTTAGTTCTTAGAAACCGAAAAGTCCAGCAAAAGTCTAAACATTAGTAAAAATATTATTTATTTCATTAATAAATTATTAATTTTAGATGTTAGGAGTCGAGGTGATCCAACGAAAATCCAACCGTCATTAAAAAGTCAGCTATTTATATAATTAACAAATTATTAATTACAGTTCTTAGAAATCGGAAAGATCCATTTAAAGTTCAATTACAAATAAAATTCTAATTGATAATTTATGGTTATTTATTTAATTAATAAATATAAGCTTAATAAACACCATTTTAAGATGATTAATTAAACTTCATTCTAAGAATCAAGGCTATGACTAAACAAAGTTGCAGAAAGAAATTGTTGAAAGGATCTAGTTGAAGACAATTATTTTAAAAAGTCTGTTAATTATTTAATTAACAGATCATTAAATACCACTTTAAAGTTATACATTAAACTTCATATTCAGAATCAAAACAATACTTAATGAATAGTGTAGCAGAAGAAAACTAGCTTTTTTGTTACAAATAGACGAGATATAATTCCACATCAAATATCATTAGACACTTATCAGAAATCTCAATATTCAACGTCTCAATTTCGTCTCAATATTCAACACATCCATAATGTTATCGCGATATCTTCAAACTCTACTCGTGACAACACTTTGATTTAACTATAATCTTCGATTCCTACGATTTTAAACTGCTAAAACTTTTTGTTACTCAGAGGCGTGACATCAACCCACATCGAATTATTGAATAGTCTTTATAGTTCGTTAAAACCAAGAACATCTAAAAAATGCGATATTTGATTGACACCATTTTAAGGTGAATCATTACATTTCAATCTAATTTCCAAAGATATGAATGAACAATATAGCGAAACGGAACTGTTGAACATACATCAGAAATTGTTTCCTGCCCATGAATTTTTTTAATAATAATAATATCTTTAAACCCATTGTGTGGTTGACACAATCTGATTACACTCTAACCATTCATCCCCACGATTTGACTTTGTCTTTTTGTTACAAACAGACGAGACATCAGTCCACATCAAATAGTCTTGATAGTTAGAACAAACGAAGTTAACTTGCCAGAGCGTGTGTAATAAGCGATGCCAGCGGATTGACTAACGAAGGTGTGTTTTTCCAAGGATGAGTAACCACGAGCAAAAGGGGGAAAGATTGTCGTGTTTGCACAGGGAGCAACTTAATGAAAGAATAATAGAGACCCACGCCGTCTGTCGATCATTCGTCCCCCGGGACAAAAAGGGGACGGGGCCAAATTTCCCATTTACTTTTGGATTGAGTGATTGAATATGGGCCTTTCACTAGGCTCTAATTGGAAATTTATGATTTTCTTTTGTATTGAGTGGTGGATGAGGTTTGTCAAATGCGGGGGGATTGGTAATTAATTAAAAAGAAGGGTTGCTTGCCCCTATTTCAGAATGTATGAAGGCATTGGATTTTGCAACAGCCCCTTGTCTGTGGTTTATGGTATTTGTGGTAACTACAGAAGAGAGGTAGTGTTTGTATTGTCAGCGATGTGAGCAGACATAAAAGTCAGGAATGGTACCTTGTTAATCACTTTGTTTCGTAGTATTTAGGCGCTTGTCGGAGAGGATCAAAGAATAACAGGTTAAAAAGAGATAGTGTTCTAATGATTTTTCTCAGAGAAATGAACTTTTTACTCAAACAAGAGGTATAGAAAAACCTTCGTTATATCTCAAAGTAGGTACTTTTATTACATTTTGTTAAGTTCCAGATGAATAAATAAAGAATGGAACAGATATTGGGGAAGATAAAAGCTAAGCTCTATAACGGATCAGTATCTTGTTTGCTGTAAGACAGAAGCAGTAAAAAAATGGGGCGAATTTTTTTTGTTTAAATTTAGGCAGTATTAATTTTGTCTCATCATTTCCTGTTTCTCTTCCAAGTCTCACAGTCTTAAATGGATGTCCAACATAAATATATTATAGTTCAGGAACTTTTCGCAGATTCTTTTTCTTTTAGACTTTTCAGCATTTGTTGGTGAAAAGATTGGTGAATAAGATTTTCCTAGTACACTAAAAGTATTGTGACAGTATAGGTGTTTCTACAGTGAAAGAATTATAAGAAGTGCGTTTTATAACATTTTCTTTTCATCAATTAAATTAGATATATTCGGAAAAAAGTCTATAAAAATTTGAATTTCCGATTTTTTTTAGAGGAGGGGGAGACCATATATAAAGCTTTCATTAATTTAGCTTGGTGGAACAAATACATGAAAATAGATAAGAATCAAAAAATGTATAAGAACCAGAAATGCAACATCTTCTCTTTCTATATTGTGAACAAGAGTAATTTATTCGCGCATTTTTATGAGAAATTGACTATCTTCTACTTATCGTTAAATTAATTCTAAATTTTTATTATATGTTTCTCAACTTTTAGGGAATAGAAAAGAAATTATGACCAAAAGGGTCTTGAAATCTTTTAGGACTATGAGTGTTGAAAGATTGAAAAAACATATTGAAACGTATTGAGATTTTATAATTTTAATTACAGACTGTTTCTGCTCAATTTTTGTTTCTGTAACTTTCTGCTCAATCGAAGAATGAAAGAGGAATTATTACTATACAAATATAATATATTTGATTTTGTGTTATATAAATATCGCTTAATATTTTGGTTTATAAACTCTAAAGTAACCAAACAAAAAAAAATCATTTTAGCTAAGAAACTCATTGAAATCTTGCATAATCATACAATAAAGACTAAACAAATCAAATGAAAGTAAACAATCATTATAACTTCAAAACTTATGGAAAAATGTCTGATCTTAGTCTTTGAGCTATAATGTCTAAAAAACTCAAATCAATCAATCATTTTAACAAAGAAACTCTTGGAAATATAGCACGATTGCAGACCATATAATAAAATCTAAATAAATCAGATGAAAAAAATTCATTAATTTTAACTAAATAACTCGTGGATATATAGCATGAACGTAAGCATTACTTTATGGATTCTAAACATATTAAATGAAACCAAGCAATCATTTTTACAATTAAATTTGGAGAAATTATGGTGCTATCTTAAGATTTCTCTATAAAGTATAAAAGAAAGTCTTTAATTAAGAAACTTCTGGAATGATAGCATAGATCTTATGCTATAAAGTTTAAGCAAATTCAATGAAACCAAACAATAATTTTAATTAATAAACTCATGAAAATAAAACACGATCATAATCATTAATTTATAAAGTCTAATTGAATTACCAAACAATCGTTTTAATTATGAAACATGTGGATGGTATGATCCTAGAACTTGAGCCAGAAAATCTGAAAAACCTACCAAACATTCTTTTTAATAAAAACGAAGAAAAAGAAAAGAAAGAAAAAATGTAAATATATGTATGGTCACTGGTGTTTTTTCGATTGCAGGTCAGTTCATTCTCAGCTATACTCTTTTATCAATGTTTTTTAGGGTTAAACATACTACTGATAACAGGTATTTTACCAAAAGTCACCGCAAAATGACACTTCTTTTTTCCAAATCTCTGATTGATATCTCCTTTCTTAATGGTAGGATAACATAAAACAGATTCACTGTTTCCAATTCGAATTGCGTACACTGAAAATTGTCGAGCGGCGAAGATCAAAGGAGATAATGAGATTCCTCAGGTGTGCCATGACGCCTCACCTGCTTATAGCTTCTTAATATATGGGGTGCCCTCACAATCCACCTTGTGAGTCGTCATAATGGTCGGATAATTGTCATTTCAGGTGCTTTTATCTGGAGCTAGGAAATCAATGAGTTTGGGCACGTTGCAATCATTAAATTTAGAGTAATTTGTGGAAAGTGGAGCAAGATTCGGACTTGGAGAGTTTTTTTACAGTCTTAAGAAATAAAAAGAAAATTGTAAGTATGTAACTCCTAAAGAATAGAAAAAGAAACGTAATGTTTGTAACCTTTGAGGAATTAATTCAGATCTTAGAGCTATCGTCATTTAATATTTTTTTCTGAATAAGAATATTTTTTATATGTTTAAGTATCGAAAATAGTTATTATGTTGTCTTAAATCATTGTGTCTTGGCAAGAAGATTGTTGTTTATGCCGTTTGTTTCCCTTTTTTGTATCACATAGCATATTAATATTTTCTAATTTATGGCTTTGTTTTTAGTAATATATTAAGTTTTTTATTTTCTCAAAATAAACTATCCCTATAAGTTTTTATGTTGTGTAGGTGTTATTATGAAATGATAGTTTGGTTATTTATAAGTATGTTGCTCTATGCAGACAAGTTTTGAAAAGTTTTTCGTATATTAAACTATACATTTTATTTTTCCATACTCGAAGAAAAGTATTGAAACGACAAAATTTGATCTTCAGACTTTGACGTAATTCCATTTTTAAACTTTCATAAATTTCTAGTCTAGATTCAAGCCTTTGTAGTATTAATGCTTGAAGTCTATGTAATTTATTAAAAATCTGAGGGATAGATATATCAACCTGGTATTAATGGAAATAGAGACTAAACAAATGTATTATAATAAATAATTTCATATCGAAGCTCATAATTTATTTTAGAAACATCAAAATATATCCTGAATTTATAAAACAATTCAGGGTAAGTCAAAACGATTGCCCCGATTTCATAGACGTACATAATATGTAATAAGTGTATTCAACTTGGTGTAAATCAACTTGGCAGAAAAAGTATTTCGAAAATGTATGATGATGTGAGGTAGCTATTAAAGAAATTTGAGGCAACTCATGATTACTGAAAATTATGCATGATCTTTAGATCTCTATGATGTTAAAATTCATGCATTTAAGCGACAGAAGATTTCTAATTGCATGCATTATATCTTTTCTTTTATTCTCGCAGTCAGCAATGAGACAAAAACAAAGGAAAATTTATTTAATTATTTCCTTATTACTGGTTAAGACCTCTATCTAACAAAAAATATCAGCAATACAAACTTCTAACGCGATTATCGAGATAATTATTTTGCAAGCCCATTGCTTAATTAGCAAGCAGAAAGTAATTAAAGAGGGATTCGAAAATAAATTACTCTCTCTTTCTCACACACACATACAGACCAAACACACTTACCAAAAAGCCACTAAAAACTTCCTTGACGAAATTTTTCCCACTAACTAAGTTTATTTTCAGTTTCCTCTGTGGGTTTTCCAATTGATTTTATGCCTGCACCGTCCATCAATTTTAGACTTCAACATAAGCGAATTACTCAGGTTTTAAAGTTAATCTTCCGCTAAAAATAAGAGAAAGTGGAGTTATTTGGCTGTCGTTGGCTGCCCCGGGTGCCATCCTTTTATAAGTGGATTAAGCTCATGGATGGGTCTTCGCCGAACCTTTTATTGTTCGTGTCACTATTGGTCTCCACGCCTAACAAAAGGATGGCACCACTATTCAATTAAAATGTCGTGTTCCACCAAAGAACTCTGATGGATTCTACCATCCATCCACCCCTCTTGCAGAGGTTCTAATCCTTCCCCCCTACTTCATTATACGCTCAGGCCAAGAAAGAAGAGATAGATAGACAGATAAAGAAGAAGAAAAAAGTTCCCTTGAAAAGAAGAAGAAAAAGATAGAGGCGACCCAATAAACAAGATTAGATCAGGATTAGTCAGAATAGAGTCGTCCTTCCGCTTGAACTTAGGTAAGAAGATAACATTCCTAGTGGCCATTTTTTATTTCTGATTCATTCCTTCAACGCCTTCGCCAAATATGTTAGTTTCGTAAATCCTACAGAATTTATTTACTTGTGATTGGTCTTGTTAAATATAATTTCAGGAACTGTTAAAAGCTCATTTCCGAATGCTTTGATTAATTTGATGATGTATAGATGAATTGAAATATCAATGTATTTAAAAGTTGACATAAAACCAAAGAACTACTTCTGCAACCACAACTACTGTATCGACTGGAAAATTTTTGATCCCATATTTAAGCTAATTATCTCAAAATAAGTTTAAATGGATGCTTGATATCCAATAACTCTCGTTTCTGACAGAAATTTTAAAACTTAGCTAGGCTGGTCACCCCTAAAACTCTTAGCATTCTCTTTAATAAACTTGTCATGCCAGAGAATACCTTTAATAGCATTGACTTTAATAGCATTGTTAAATAATCTTAAGCTTTGACGTTAATATAGTGTTTCTACAGAAACCATCGTGTCGTCCTTGTCGAGTTATTTGGAAATTAATCTATGACAAGTGATTGCTTGAACCTGAAAATCGAATTTTTGTTTTTGACTCGTCTTATCCAACTAATTGAAACTAAAATTTTACGCAGAAGTTTTTATCTCAAAATATCATATGAAATTTGATATAGTCATTGCATCTTTTCAGTTATTGCATTTAATATGTTTCTGAAAGTACAGACGGACAGTCGGTCAATATCTTGCTAGATTGAGTTCAAAATTTAAAGGGTGAATACACTATTCTGTGCGTTGAGTTTTATTCATCAAGCTCTTTTTATTTCATTGTCATTGTTTTAAATTAAATTCGAATATCCGCACGAACAGACTTCCTTTGAGCGGATTTTACTTAAATATAAATGGAAAATTATAAATTGGCATAAAAAACTGCATACTTAATTTCATCCAACTACATCAAAGTGTTTTAGAGTTACTTTTGTCACAAACAGATAGAGAGACCGATACTTTTCAAAAATGTGTTTTTGAAAGGAAAGTCTAAGAAGTGAAGATTACTCAAAATCTGAAGTTTTAATTTTATTTTAATGATTGTTATATTTCTATACTAAGCATGTAAGAAAGTAATAACAACTTCACTGTGCATTTCTTACGGTAAAAATCTTTGATGGAATTCCTTGGCAACATAAGCACAAAACCTCCTCCAGTTTTTCAAAATCATTATTTCATATAAATTTCCGTAGCCTCTTGAGAAGTCAGTAGTAGTCGCTGTTCTACTTATGCCATCCTAAAGTTTTGAGAGATATCTCAAAGCAGAATCTACTACTTTACCAATTGGATCGACCTCCACTAATTTGTGGTCATTGATAATCAATTCTGTTTCTTGTTCAAGTTAGTTTATTTTTAAATAGTATTTTCTTTCGCTATAAGGTGTAGTTTATCGATGTGACTATATAACTGTTTTTACAATAGTTGTTAAAAATAGTTGGAAAATACTGCCAGTGTTCATACAATTAAATCAAAACAATAAGATGAAAAATAATCACATAAATTTTCTTTTCTAATTATGTGAATTCAACAGTTGAGAGCTCTCTTGATTCTGGCCAACTGTGTTTTCATTTAAATTAAATGTTTAAAAATTATGTGAGTAATACTGTTGTAGGTATCTCAATCTCTATCAATAAATAAAATGGATTTGACCTGCTTTTAAAGAAATACGGACTTGATTTGCTGTTTTGTTTTATTTTGGGTATACAATTTTTGGTAGTCGCAGGTAATAGCTAGTAAGTAATATATCCAGCTGATTTAAAAAGAAACACTTGCCCATTCAGGTTTCTAGTATAAAATGCTCAATACAACATAACGTTCTTTTTATTCGATGTACACTTTAGAATACAACAATTTTCCCTTGGTATATGATGCACTCCTTAATATCCAAACTGAGAATTAAAAGTGGCCTGAAGAGGCATTGAAAAGGTTAGGTAAGGGGATGGTAATGATTAGGTAAGGGGTATAAATGCAATTCGCATATAATTAAATATTCTGTTCCATTAAAGAAACTTTTGAATATCTATATAGATAAAATTCTTCTGAAATTAATTATTTATTTTACTTATACCTAAAATGCTATTTTGCAGATCAAATTTCATTCTAGAAGTTTTTTTCAGCGGTTTAAGCTCGCCATTTTTTCTGGATGTAAAACAGGAAGTTTATCTGTACTTACAATCGAACTTCCTCACATCAATAAATCATCATTATTATTATTTGTTCTGAATCTTGTTGAGCCCGTCTGCAAACAATCAGTACAGTGAGAGTTGCGTGAGGAATTAACAAAGGCGTCAAGATGCGCTGGACTTGTACGCTGTACATTTTTTCAGATTTTATCGTCTCTGCATCTAACCTTGAATCTTTTGGCTAGTTCTTCTATTAGATTTTTAGTTTATTTCCGTTAGTTAAGATTTACAAAGTGTTCGAATCATAGTCGTAACCGTTTCGCATTGTATAATTGTTAAGTAAGCTGATAAATTAATAATTATTTTATTTTACTAAAAATTATGCAAGTTAACAATTACGTGTTGAAACCTCCTTTAGCCTCAAGGAAGATAAGTAATAGATGGTGAAAAGATATTCAAACAATATAAGTAATCCGTTATTATTAAATAACCACTTTGGAGATCAGTTGTTATGTTTAATTTCAGTTGAATTGCTTAGATAAAATTTCATGACTATGATCCTATTAAAATGTGGATATTAAAGCAGCGTTAATTGTTTTACTTATACTTTGTTTATTTTGCGAATCGAATTTTCTGATGCTAACCATTCCCATAATATCACAGTTCAATTAAAAACGGAAATGTCAAATTCACTGACTTCATTTTGCTTAGCCTTCACTTTTTTGTCTCATAAAAAATAGATATTAAACAGAATTACATTTTTTTTAAAAAAATAAATAAAGAGGAAACAAAATTTTACTAAATCAAAGGTTTAAAGAAACAATGAATTCTTTTTTAAATTTTGAGGTTTGCAATGTAATCTACAGTTGGAAATTACGAAAAATAATGCAAGATTTTACTTCCGTGGTATTTAAGTTTTTTTTATCTCTGAAATTTCTTTTTTTATACATAGAAAATGTTTGTTCATCTTTGATTGGCAGATTGTCTATTTTTATATAAGTAAATATTAAATTAGTAGTATGAAGTAATAATTATTAATTATCATGGGGATAGGTCTTTAGGTTGCTTCTTCTTCACTTTATTAAATTACATTTTTAATCACAAATTTCTAAAATTTATCTGTCGACGGAAGTTGCTCTTTATTTATCATAAGTGAAAAAAACTTATTTACCTAAAAAAACAACAACCCAACTTTGATTTCGGAAATAAACTATCGGTTATTTTCGAAAGCGAAAAACCAACGAAATTAAATCTCTTGCACCAACAATCCCAACTGATAGATCGAAACAATTTGTCATTGTCTACCTTATGGCAATCCTCTGCGGTCGACTTACAATTTTAGCAAACTCTAGCTGCCTATACCATTCGATTTATTCTCTTGTTCCAGTTCTATGCCACCAATAAAGTCAGGTGATAAAGCATGATACCAGGCCAGCTGGCAGATACACACCAGCTCTTTGATCAGCGGCACATAGTATTAGTTTAATTAATAATTCCAGGCCACTATAGCTAGCTGGCTGGGTGGGTTGTTCTGATTTTGAGCGGACCCCGCTTGCTAATCGGATTACTAAATATCTGTTCGAGAGTCCAGTTTATCTTTTGACGGGATGTGTGGAATATCAAAGCAGATAGAGTGCCTTGACTTACAATAAGATCGCTCGAAGCTGCGTCTGGTGTAGAGGATGGATCTTTGTTATTAAAGCACAATGCTAGTGTTGTTCCAAACTGCCATTAGTCTGGGAATTCTTGTTATATAAGAAATGTATGGTTTGTAATGTATATTTAGAGGACATATTTTAACATTAATCAACGTCCCGTATATGCCAAGTCTAAACTCACCAATATTCAGTGAATGGATCTTTATTGTTAAAGCATAATGTCAGTATTTAATTCAGATTGACTTTGGCCAGAAAGTACTTGCTATATTTGAAGTGCGTACTTTAAAGTTTAAATGGCATATTATTAAGCTAATCCTAGAATTTGTATAGAGAATGGATTTTTGTTGTTAAAACACAATGCTAGTGTTTGCTACTAACTGCCATTAGCTTAGGAATACTTGTTATATAAGAGCTGTATGGTTTGTAATGTATATTTAAATGGCATATCGTAACGTTAAACATTGTACTCCATACGCCGAGTCTAAACTCACTAATATTCAGTGAATGGATAATTATTATTAAAGCATGAAGTCAATATTTAATTCAGACTGACTTTAGTCAGATAGTGCTTTTTATATTTGAAGTGTGTATTTTAAAATGTAAGCTTAAATGGCATAATATTAAGCTAATCCTAGCATTTATACAGAGTAGATATAATTTTACAGAGAATGGATCTTTAATAATAAAGCTCAGTGCCTGTGTTTATTTCTGTTCTTAAACATCAGGACTTGTTGCATAAGTGTGTGCTGTCCAGTTTATATTTAAAGGATATGTTATAGAGTTAATTCTTATTTAATATTTGAGAATAATTTGATTGACAATTCTGAACGTATCAATATTTTCATATTTTTGTGGGGTTAAGGCCATTGTAAAAGTAATATGATAATTAAAACTCTGATTTTTTTAAAAAGAGAAACAAATTGGTTGTAAACATTTGATTAACCCCTAAATGGAGACATTAGTCAAACTTACTCCGTGTTTTTAATTGTTTCTGATTGTTTAGGTTTTTTTTTTCTTGAATAGAATCATCTTCTCATTACATTCAAGCAGTACTTTAAACGTTTTATTGGCAGAAGTTCGAGTTTGAATCCATTCAAATAACTGAATAATTCTTTTTCAAAGTTTTCATTGCTATTGATAATGTCATTGACTCCACATGCCTGAAGATGTGATTAAAAAAATGTATATCGCACCAGTTAATTTCTACATATTTCGGATTACAATCCATATTGTATTCTTCATTTTTATTTCTTATATTCTCACAGTTATTATCATTAGCGTCATCCCATAATACATAACGAAATTGAAAAATTGATTAGGTTTTTCTTAGAATATATTTACAACATTTATTATTGTAAAATTTAGCATTTTTAATATTTATATGATTTTCAGGACATATTGTGTTGCCAAAATTAATTCCAATGTTGTTCATAGAAGACGAAAAAGAAAAATAACAATGAGGTTATTTTGACTCCATGTCTCTGACCGTGTAACTAAATTCATGTCAGCAGACTTCAGTTAAATCCCTACACACCTAAAGTTTAATTATATATTTTTTATATCACTTATTACATAGTGAAAAGTTCAATGAGCATTTTTTTTGGTCATATTTAATGAAAAGAGTTTTTCAGGATATATTTTCTGTACAAAAGAAAAAAATATATTATTTTCAACAAATTTAAAGTACTAAAAATTTAATTAAGAGTATCTTATAGTGGCAATTAACCGAATAGTTTCCTAAACTTTAATTAAGAGCGTCTGATAAAGGCAATTACCCGAACAATTTAAAGCTTAATTAAAACTGTCTGATAATGACAATCAATCGATTAAAAATTTAAGTTCTAAATTAAAAGTGTCTGATAATAAAAATTAATTGATTAATTTTCAAAAATGTCATCAAAATGCTTAATAAAAATAGTATAGTAAAATTTAATCAATAGTTCTTGATAATAGCAATTAATCAATAATATTCTTTAGTTCCGAATACTATCCTAAATATGTTTAAATGAATGGCATTCTAAAGACGTTTGCTTTCATTTATCTCACGCATAAAAAAGAAAATATTATAATTGCCTGTATATTCGATTTCAGAATATAGAAATATCTAATTTTAGACTTTATAAATCTGAAAAATGACTCTAATCACTTGTTTGTAGCTTAAGCATACAGACAAGTGATTAGAGTTTTTGGAATGATGTCTTATCACTTGTACGTATGCCTAAGCTAGGGGTGATATCTCCCAGCCCCACACGACTTTTTCTTTGACAATATAACACTTTCTGTTCGATTTCATTTCCAGGATGTTTTACAAAGGTGGAAACGGTGAAAGTAAAACCCTATCAGGCCATCTCCCTTCAACAGAATTTTGCATGCCATGACACTATATATATATATATATATATATATATATATATATATATATAATAGGATTTTGATGTTCACATCATATCGGAAGAAAAATCAATTATGGATTTTTTTCCTGATTTCTTAATCAAGATTGAATTCAAATATTGATACAGATAGATAGTTTCAATCATATATAGTATACGAATATAATAAACAGTATACGAAAACAGTATACGATAAACATATATTTACACTTTATATTTACTGTTTATATTTCATAAACAGTATACGAAATTCCATCTATCGAAATCGTTGCGTTTTTGATCTATTACGGAGAAAACAAACGGTTTCTTCTAGTAATAGATTTAATTGAAAATTAATACAGATCTGATGGTGGTAAATGCAATTGATGCATTTTTCAGTTATCTAGTTCACATGCTAGTTCAGTTATCTTGTTCACAATTTAAATATCTCACAATGATAAAGATGAATGTATATGTCCTTCTGTGTGTGAGAGAGAATATCAGTTCTACAGTTCAAATCACTTAATCTATAATTACCAAAATTGGTACATCTATATTTTGGAGTGTGAGAATATGTACCTTGGAGCAACTATTTTTAAAATTGCATTTAAAATTTTCAGTAATAAAAAATTAAGTAAAATTTTGTTACTTTTTCACAGAAAGTTTAAAAAATACTTCATTAGAAAATAAGTTTTAACTGCATATTAAAAAACTCAAACAATTGTTTTATCCTATGTTTTGACATAAGATTTCTCTTTTTATTTTTACATAATTATTTAAATATTTGAATTATGTTTACAATATATTTTATTGTTGAAATGAAGCGCAGATCGTTAATATTGCTGCAACTAAGATTCAGTATGGCTTTTTTTTTTTTTACTTTTAAAAAAAAGAATTTTGATGAAGTATGAAAATTCTGTATGCATTGATGTTGAGACAAAGTTTAGTTTTCCTATTGAGTTAAATTTCAGTTTAAGGCTTAGCTTTAATAAACATTTTTGATTATTTTTTTGTAATTAAAATTAAGGTTAGCATTTAAAATCAAGCAATAGTGGAAAAATGTAAAATCTCCCCATTTAAAACACTTGTTTTTCCATGTGATATAATTAAACTTACAAAACTGCTGACAAAAAATTAAGGAAATGCAGATTGTTATAAACAGAGCGGCATAAAGCTTTCAAAATAATATAATTAACATGCCTATCAAAATTTAAGGTTTTTAAAAATATTTTGCTGATAAAACGATTGAAATTTTTAGTAAACATTAATCCCAGCGAACTAACTAGTTCTACGGCTAGTCAAAAATAAATAACGGAATGCTATTCTTACATTCTTGAATTTAATTAGAATTAATGGAATCTGAATGCTTTTTTCTTTCCAGCTCACTAGTCTTGTTAGTAAATGCCATTAACGAATTAACTTTTATAAAAGAAAACATACGAAGTAAGATTAAACTCAACGTTATCTCAAAAACAAGCATGGATTGGTATCAATTATGCATAGTAAGGAAATAAATTATTCCTAACTAACGAATCTTGCAAAGTACTACATTAAAGATAGAAAAGAGGTTATTTTTCTTATTTTATTTTACAGGAAACGTATTGTACTAAATTCGTGTACAGGATTATAACTTATTAAAAAGTTAATTATTATTTGAGACGATTTTCGGTAAGATTCTTTCGTTTCTTCAAAAAGAGCAGATTTGTTGCAAAACTTTATTGCGAGTATCTTGTAAAAGAAAAGAAACAAACTTCCTTTGCATTTTAAAGCAGTACTTTTTTTAGTTAACTTTTAATGAAAGAAACAAAAACATTCTTTAAACTGGAACTCTTCATAAAAGGTCTTACGTATTGTTGATCACAGAACAAAAAGTCGTATATTAGAATTCAATTTGGATAAAATGTACTAACTGACACGCCTTCATGTTATATACGGATGCCAAGTTTCCAAATAATCTTTCTTTATAGCAATGTGACTGACGGTACATCGCTAACGGAGTGCCTAATGAATCATAGTTTATTTTTGATCTTTGACCATTCTTAGTAACTCTTTCACTGAAGCCACATATTTGTTCCTGCAATTGATTTATTAATTAATTTTTTATAATATATGCCGATTTTTCTTTGCTGTTATTTCTATATTATTATTCATTTTGAGACGAAGAAAACTGTTGGTACACATTTTATAATAGTTTTTATGTTAATTTGAATACCATAGAAATTAGTCTTAGGTGATACAAGATGTTTAAAGATATACTGTTCAATATTAAATAACATTTACTTGTATTGCTATTGTTAACTAATCATTAAGTATTGTTATTAATCAATGTGAGATTTAAATAAGTGTTAGTATAACAGTATAGTGTTACAGTTGTTCTGATAAAAATATTCTTTATAAATTATTCAAAGGGTTGAAAGATATCGCATTGTCCAATATTAAACATTTATTATATATTATACATTTTAAGGTATTGTACATATTGTAAATATTTTCCAATATCGTACAATATTTGACATACTTTTATACTAACGGCGGTTAGATGAAATTTCAAGTGTTCCATCATTAAAATTTTGAAATGTGCATTGAATTAAGAAGTAATCCATCGTAGAGTCACTTACTTTATGTACATTGTAAATACATAGATGCAGAAATTCAAAAAAGACAACTTGCTGCGTCTATGGATGTTGGCTTATGGCTCATAATATTATTAGCCAAATATTATTATGGCTAATAACATTATTAGCTAAATATTATTATGGTTGATAATATTTGGCTAATATTAGTACATAATTCAAGACAACGAAAAGCTTTAGTATTTAGTTAAGGGACATAATGTGTTGAAAGATATCATATTGTTCAATATTAAATAATATTTTTCGGTATTGTATAATATTGTAAATGTATTCAAAATGGTACAATAAATAAAATACTTCTGTACTATCTTTGGTTATGAAATTTCGAGTGTAGTTTCATCACTAAAATTGTAAGATGTGCATAAAAATTGCAAAGTAATTCATCACAGTGTTCATATATTGTATGTGAATTATATATACAAAAATTCAAAAATGCAACTTGATGCATCTATGGATTTTGGCTTATGTTTCTTTGAGTAAATGCAAAACTAGCCACATTGGAAAGCATGTAAGAAAATTGAGACAGGACATTATCACCACTTCAAAGTTTAAAATAATAAAAGATCAGATCTCCAAAAGAAGATAGTCGGTTCTGCTTAGAATTCAGCGCTCCAGATTTCCTGTCACGTGCCATCATCAAGATAAGACTATTATAAAAGAATTCATTTTTTTTAATTACTAAGCCTCAGCTGAGTCATTCCCACTTTATGATGAAAATCATAACTGACAACTTCAATGATTTAACTAGCAGATAGAACCATTAAAAAGTAGTTCTCTTTTCTATTAGAATTAATATACTACGCCACATCCAGCCTATCGAAAACACATGCAGGATTTAATTTCCTTCAAGTGGCAAACGATAACGACTGGTGCAGACAGACGCAGGTGGCGGAAGACCCCTACGTGGACAGAATCCCCAATCAGGTACCCCTAATCTGGAGACGGGTGGCCTCTAACTGATATCGGCAGTTATATCCGTTCTCGCCTTTGGTAAATAGCTGATAGTTGGCCACTGGAAACAATGAAAAAGTGCTGCAGCTACAGAGAATCCTGTCAGTTCGGTAGCAAAGGGAGACCAAAAGCACTTAATGGGTCGAGATAAGAGTTTGGTTCATTGGGTTGGAAAGCGGAAACTCCTGGCTGTTTGTTTGCTGACACATTCGGAAACGGAAACGCAAAGATTTATCTGTTTGCATTTATATGCAGCTATGAGTTTTCTTGGTTTAGAGTGTGCCCTGAGCCTTTTCAGGAAACTTCTGCGGTTACCTTTGTTGTGAGTTATAGAAGGATGCCTGAGTGCGGGTGGAATTTAAATTTTGTTTTAGAAGTGTCAGGTAGTCACACCTGGCTCTAGAAATTTACCCATCTGTTGAATTTAATATGCGCGGAATAGAAGAATATGTAGGGAACTGGAATTGAAAAAGAGAAGTGTCAAAATAAATAATGGTGAACGAAAACATTAATAGAAATGTCAACGTTAACATGCAGGTGTACAATCTTTATATCGCATACTAAAGTGCAATATTGTATAATACCAGAAAATTTTGCACGATATGAGTGAATATCAAAAAATATTGCATAATATTGTGAGTATTATGCAATGTAGAGGGAGAAAATCTAATTGAAAAAGGAAAATATCCCAATTAACATTGAAAAATAAAAATATTGATTGAGATGGCAGCATTAATATTAAGATATCGTACTGTATTTATATCGTTTATTAATGTATAATATTGTAAGAAAATCTTACATATTGTAGAATTTCAAAAAATACAGTATAATATGGGAATATTATGCAAAATGTTGTTAATTAGTAGTGGAAAATATTATTCCGATGATTAAATTAGCATTGACAAGAAATTATAAACACGCAGAAAGTAAATTTGAGTATCGAATGTTTTAAATATAGCTATAATAACTTTTGTTGGATAAATTTTTAGCATTAATTAGAATAAATATCAAACAATATTGTATCATATGGGACTTATTGTACAAATGGGACAATCAAATTGTTATTCGGTTGTGTTGACAAAAATTATACATAAGATTTAAGTAAATTAGAATATCAACGTTTTTAATTTAGTTAAACTTGAAAGCATTTAGCCTGCTGGATAAATTTTCAACATGAATTAGAATTAATGAAAACATTCATGTTCAATCTCCAAGTTTTATTTTATTCAATGCGTTCCTTGAAAGTAAAGTGATAAATCTGACAATACATCACTTATTTTGCAGTATAGAAAATCAATTATATGATAATATAAAATCATTGCAAGATAAAGGCCTGATTTTTTGGGAATTTTTTCAAGCGTTTAGTGATTTTGATGAGTTTCAAGTTTCAGTAATGTTATGTTACATTAACATTGAGAAAACTAACAATTATAGAATTGATAATTTTGTTAGCTATATCAACACGTCGGTTATTTTCTGTTTTAGTATAAATTGGGTTCTCTCCTTAGTATGTGATGGTTTTTCTTTCCCAAAAGTGTATGTTTTAGAAATACAAATATTTTTGAAGACATCCATTCATTATATTACAAATGCTTAGCAGGGAGCTTTATTTAGTATCTTTAAAGATTTAAGAGTGAACGCTTTAAAAGAATTTAAATAGTGCTGTTCAGTCATATTTCATTTGGCATAAAAAAAGCAAGATCTTAATTTTTATACATTCCACCCCCTCTTCCTTTTAGTCATAATCATTATTATTTTTTTTTGACACACTAGCATTTAAATATAAAATTTGGCGATGCTTTGACACCAAAGTTAATCGAATTATGAATTATAAGTTTCATCAATTTAATGCAGTGCAAATAGTTCAATTATTTGGCAGATCTTGATTAAGACAGATATTGAAATGGATTAAAATTATCAAGAGCACCAATGAATACAAATGAGTGATTGTACTAAGGGGCTGTATAAAAAATTAAGATTTTGAAATTTTGACAGAAAATAATCGAATTATGAATTATTTCATTATTTTAGTTCAGTGCGATTAGTTCTATTGAATGGTTAATTTTAATTAAAGTAGAAGTTGAAATGAACAAAAATAATTAAAAGCACCAATAAAAGAAAATTGATTGAACTAAGGGGCTATATAAAAATATAGATTTTCAAATCTTTTTAGTAGTGCAATTATTGAGAGCATTAATTTTTTGATATTCAAATGGCATAAAATAAAATTAATTATGTCACTTAAAGCATTTCTCCGGGTGAAAGTATGTGCATAACACAAAAGATTTAGAAATTAGTTTATATTACGATTGACATTTATGCTTTTTTTAAAAAAAATATTCTTTTTTCCAATTCCTATTACTAGTTCGCTTTCTCCGTTTATTTATTTATTTATATATCTTGCTCAAATTTTCAATCGTTCATAAAATATTTTTATTCATCCACTCAAAGTTTTAGATAAAAATGTATTTTTAAAAACTTGTAGTGAATGGCATTTAATGTTAATACAGCTTATTTCCTTCAAATATTAATTAATTAATTTAATTTAATTAATTTTTAATTCTTTAAATAGAATTTTAGTAGTTTGTAATGAAAATTGAATCCAAAAGGCAGTAATTCAATCGGTAAAAGGGAAGTATTTTGCCACGTGAAGTTGGAGAATACGAGTTCAATTCTTGAGAAAATCAATCGTTTTTTGATATTTAATAATTTTTTGATAATTATTTAATAAAAAGCAGCTTTTTTTCTTTGTTGATCTAAGTAGGAATTGGTTTTAAAAATTATATTACTTGTTTATTTCGAATTCATAAAATCCTCCGCCCTTGTCATAAAAAAATATCTTTCTTAGATCTCTCCAAACGACAGTCTTCTAGAATTAATGGATAACTTTATTTGCAAGATATTTAAATTTTTTTAGCAACATTGTATTCAATGTTTTTCCGCCGATTTCGGAAAATGATACAAAATTTGATATGCTATGCTTTGAACAACAACAACAATAAAAAAATTAATGGAAACAGCGACAGAAAATATAACCTTAATGGAAAATTTATTCGAATTATGTTTATTATATCCTTTTTAAGTACTTTCCATGTAACTTGGGACACCGAGATCTTATTTATGCACTAAAGGATTATTCTCTAATTTGCATAAACAAGAAAAATGAATATTTTTCTTGAAGAAATTAAACAGCATTTAGAAGATATTTATGGTTTTCTTCTTCCATCGTTATGACATTCTGGTGAAAGCATTAGATATGTCACTGCATTTAATTGACTTGAAATTCAATTAAAATATATATTATATTGATTTCTTTTAAACATTACCGAGTTTTAAGCAATGGACTGATTGCAGAATTTTCTATTTTTCTATTAGTCTTAAAAACTTTTTGAATTACTCTAATCCACATAAAATTAATTTTTCATCGAAGAAAATAAATTCATTTATTTTGAGTAATAATAAAGGCAAATAAAATAGTTATAGTAAGAATAAAATTTCTGTTTTAATTGCTTTATCAGAATTAAAAATATTATTTTTTTATTATTAAAAATAAATTTATTTGTCTGCATTAGCTAAAAATTAATTCATTTTTAAAAATAATAAAAAAGAATAAAATAATAATAGTAAGAATAAAACTGTGATCTTATTCTTTCAGTCAAATAAACCAAATAAATCAATTTTAGATGCAAACTTTACGCTTTTTTTAAAACTTTCCTATGTACGAAGTAAGAGAAAGTATTTTAATTGTCGAAAAATTCGTGCCTTAGATTTACAAATTCATGGCTTAGGTTTGCCTGTGAACAACATAATTCAAAAGTGCTTTGAGTTAGATTAATATAATTTGGTGTAGGGCATCTTCTTCAAATTTCTAGATTTCTGTCAAAATTTTGAACGTCCATATGAGTATGTCTGCCGAATATAAATTAAAGTTGTAAGTACAAAATGAAGATAACTAGTCAAATACAAACATTTAAACTTGGTAAACAGATTTAATATCAAAAAGTATAGATACATGTCAAATTTGGAACTACCATTGTTGGTCTGTCCTTTCACTAGCTTTGAATGCAATAATTCAAAAACGCGGTGACTAACAAGTATGAAATTTGGCATATGAATTTGTAATTAAATTTATAGTTCTGTGTCAAATTTAGGTTTTAATCGACTAAAAATGACAAAATGCGTTCTCAGTTTTCTATTACTTTTGTATTGATCGCATTCAAGCGATCGTAAAAGAATTGTAAAGATCTCCCGATGATAAGCTTTCTTGCGTATTGATCACTAATGACTACAGTACATAATATACAAGTGCACATATTTGAGAAAACAAAAGAATGTTTCAGGGCGATCACTTCTGTCAGTTATATAGATCTTTTTGAATCGATTTTTTTAAGCTGCACCTTAACTATATATTTTATTACATTTGTTCGAAAAAATATTTGTAGTATAAAAATTATTTATAAAATTATTAATTAAAAAAGTTAAGAAAAAAGCTTTCTATGATTTTAGAATATGAAGATTAAGAAAAAGTAATCGAGATTTGTATTGGTTGTAGAATTCTGCATGGTTTAATCTAATCAGAGTCCATTTAGTTGGTATATTAAAAGTTAATGGATATTTTATGTTTATTTATTTATTTAGGAAAGGTAATTTTATTTAAATAAAATCAAATCAAATTCTGCGATTATGTACTTTGATCAGTAATGTTGGCCGGGGTGGTAAGGCACCATCTTCAGTACCACGTGCGAGACCCGATTCCATCGAAGAACCGTCTTGTAAGCAGGTTTATTGCACATTGAATAAGTCGGGATCAAATGTCCTCTCGCTGGTGTGATGGAGAGATTTGAAATACCAGCTAAGATACTACTCTCGATATTTGATCGCGGTTCAAAATTACAAATCCATTCCAAAATATTTTTTTTTATAAAAACGGGGCGTTAATATAATTAAAATAATCTGAACCAAAATAAACTAATCCTTAATACCATCAGTTTACTGTTGAGAAAATAAGAAAATATGAGTCTTTTGCTAAATAAAGAAGACATAATATGAATTTAGTATTTTAAAATGCTACAAACAAGATCCTGAGATTTTTTCAACTCAATAATTTAACAACTACAGATATCACTAGGTAAGCAAAAATATCCAACAAAAAATACAGAAGAACTATATAATACAGCTAAACAAGCTAGCTCCCTCTATAATTCAGAATAATGTACCAACTTCAGATAACACACACAAAAAAAAAGAAGTAAAAAAAAGCTATTACTAAGATGAAGAAACAATAAAATTTTTATTGTTTTTGACAAAAACAACAATCATTTGCATAAATCTAATCACATAGCCAAAGAACCCAACAGTCCCCGCTACTAAACAAAAATGAATAGCAGCAGCGCCCACTTTAAATGCCCTCCAGAACCACAAAAACGAACGACATCCAACCACATTGAATTCATCATAAAATCTCAATAAGATTCAACCACACGATCACTCTTAAGTCTGAATATTTCAGTAAGGCGGGACTACAAGAAACTAAAAAAAGAAATATCAGTAAAAGAGAGAGAGAGAAAAAAAAAATTGAGCATCGGTTACACAGACGGATGGGCGATATTCCACCAGAATGCGGTATCTTCCTCCTTTGCAATCTGTTTCCACCAAGGAGACAGGTCTTGTGCTGGTCGTTAGAATGAGAAACACGTCTCAAGACAAAACAAATCGCTCCGCTGGGGTTGCGACAGAAGCTAGATAAAACCTAGAATTATTTTGCTGGAAACTATGAATCGTCGTCCATCTACAACGGTCTTGTACTCTGTCCAAGGTGGTTGATGGGTTTTCTTTCTCGTTCCGGATATGTGTGTGGCCAGTCGGTTAAAAAACTATCTGTATTTGTTTAGGGTGGGAATGGATCTTCGCCACGTAGGAGGGGGATGGTATATACGCGACTTTGGGAAAAGTTGTGATGGTTTTTGGACAACATGCGTCTTTTCTCTCCCTTTTTTTATGACGTGCTTTATAGTGTTATTGGTGGGAAATATTTCCCAAAAGTCGTGGAGGTTATGTTGGAATATTATATGACGTATATGCAAAAAACAAAACATCTTTATTTATTTGGTTACTTGTCGGTTGTAACTTCAATCAAAAAGCGCCAAGAATTTTTTTTTTGTTATTTTGTCAATTTTAATCGTCAAACTGTATACCATGTGATAATATAACTTGATACTTGAATATTTATTTTTTGGATTTGTTATATCTGCTAGACAATTCTGAGTTTAGTAACAACAACCTATTTATTTTTATAATTTGGCGATATTTTTTCTTGGCGCTTTTTGGTCGCCGTTAAAACCGAATTGTCTCCATATTTGTCAGATTAATTTGGGATTTTATTTGGAAATAATCAAAAACATTAAGGCCCAATTTGTGTAGTCATTTTTCCCCTCTCTCTCGAATTCGAAGTATAATTAAGGGGATTGGTCACCTCAAAACTTTCTCGCATACTTTCTAATATACTTGTCATGCCAGAGAACGCTTTGTAGCATGATATTATCATACAATAGTTAAAAAATATTATCTTTTGAAGTGAATTTAGCATTTTTACTGAATATATTTTGCCATCTTTGGAGATTAACCCTGTCATGTTGTGAATAATATCCAAAAATCAAATTTGCATTTTTCTCAACTTATGGAAAAAATTTGACATAAAACTATACTTGAAGTTTAAAAAAAAAAGCCTGTTTCACATATGATACATTTTAAATCACTGCGTTTTAGAATTATCGCGTTAACATGCTTCTGAAAATAAAGACCAAAAAGTAGACAAACTTTTGTGGGTTGTGTCTAAAAATTCGATAGTTAATTGCAATATATATATATATATATCTTAAATCTGTCTACTGAATCATATCTATCTAGCTCTACATTTAGTAGTTGTAAGGCTATCTTAAATTCGAATGGGACTTTCACGGAGCAGATTTCATTCAAACTTTTGAAGGAATATGCATATTTAATGCAAATACTGCGTACAAATGCCAACTGTACGTCTTAAAGGGTTCTTGAATTAAGACGGACATTTTCCCAAAATTTGAAACTCCTGAAGATCTAAAAAGCAGAGATTCTTCAAAATCTCTAGTTCGCATCAAGGTTATGTTCGAACAGCCAGACCTTCTCTCAAAATTTCACGGAAAGACTGTAAGATAATGAAGTGGAGAGAGAGGATTAAGATGAAGATGACAATCAGATGAAGGAACTTATTTGGAAAGAAATGAACTGAGCACTTCAGACTTTCCTTTAATTACCCAATGATATTCAATCACATCAGAAAACATCCTTGAATTAAAAAAAAATTAAACGCTGATAATATAAATAGAAAAAATTTGAGACTAGCCATCAATTAACAAAAAAAAAAAAATTATGTAACAGTTTTGTGATTGTAGGTATTGTAATAATGAAAATATGTTTTTTTTTTCCTTTTCTGAAACATGAATTAACATGAAAATTATTTTGATTTACCTGTAGTAATTTCAATATTTTTCAATATTATGGCTGATAAATTGAGAAACATGACGGATGTATATGTACTACCATTTCTACAGATAGTCAGCTACCAGAAAACATATACAGGCAATCTCCAGAAGCATATAATCAATTATCCAGAAATATCTTTTTATCCGGCATTGAGATTTCACTGCTGGACTTGAGATATTATAGTTACTGTTCCATTTATTAACTGAGGTTGAAGATTGGATTGTGTCCCTTAATTAAACAAAGAAGCATTGCCATGTATTAATTTATAAAATCACAGTTTCCATTTATCATGCATTTCATTTCCCCCCTTCAAAACGAAAACTCATTAAGAAAAAAAAAGAGGAAAATGCAAAAGCACTAATGATTCCATAACGTCCCCAAAATCTCTCCGAAAGCATTTCGAATACCATTAAGAAATTCCAAACTCTGAAACCAATCTTCAGCAGAAGATACCTCGAAACTTTGTTTTCCACTATTTTTAATTTCACATCCTCCAGACCCTCAAATGGGAAAATGACTACAGGCTTCCTCGGTATTCTTTTCTTGCCTTAAAAGAAGTGTGTGAGAGGAAGTTTCCGCCCTTTTTGACACCCCCCCTGCAACAGCTCGAGCGTAATTAATCCTTCTGAATAAGGGACGAGCAGAAAGGGTATGAGTGACACGTAGGATTCTTCCTCTCACTTCTATTCAAAGGGATGGGGTGCCGCCTATTATACGCGCCAGCTACGCCACGTGTGTCTGAAGCAAGTTGAGAGGCTAGAAGCTTAGGGAGATTAAGCATTTCACTAGTTTTTGAAAACGAATAAGTTGATATTTCGTCACTGTTATATTTACAATAGAAATGTGGAAGATGAACAATGCTAGTCTAAGTGTCAAGTCCACCGATGAAGTTTCATTTATACTCAAGTACTTTATAGTTTTTTTTTCTATTTAAGATGGTGACATAATAGTTCAATGGCACTGGATTAACAAAGTAAATTGAATAATATGGATTTCCATATAAAATAATTGTATATTGTTCCAATGGAACTGAAGTAACAGAGTAAATTGAAAAACATGGATTTCTATTTAAAAAGGTAGCATATTGGTGAGATGGAACTGGAGCAACAGAGTAAATTGAATAATATGGATTTTTAAAATGATGACATGTTGGGGTAATGAAACTAGAGTAAGAAAATAAATTGAATAACGGAGATTTCTATATAAAATAATGACATATTGGTGGAATGGAACTAGAGCTACAGAATTATTTGAATAATATGGATTTTCAAAATGGTGACATATTAGTGCAATGAAACTGGAGTCAAAGAGTGAATTGAATAACAGGGATTTCTATATAAAATGATGGCACATTGATGCAATGGAATTGGAGCAACAGAGTAAATTGAATAATATGAGCATATAAAGCTAAATCATCGATTAAAATCCATTTAAAATCAAATATTGGCTAATTATTTTATATTTATAATGGTGGCATATTGCTGCTATGGTGCTGGAACAAGAGTGCCAATTGAATAATCTTGTGGATAAGTCTAATGTAAATGGCAATACAACGATGTAGAATCATTTAGCTTTAATAATTGACCAATTCTTTTGTTTCCAAAATTCATCGAATATTGGTGAAATTAGAGCAAAATATTAAATGATTAATACGGATATCTAGGGATTATCTTGTTTCCTATTCATTATAAAGTGTCCTTCTATGATCAAATTCTGCCAAATACTTTTCTGTTCAATATGGCAATATATTGGTGCAATGGAAGTGGAAACAAGAGATTAAATTGAATAATATACGGAAAGATGGGGCTACCTAAACGAGAAACCCGCCAATGAAGACGAGGTTTCTTTTCTTTTCAAAATTAATGGCGAATTGATGGAATGGAATTGGAACAAAAGGACAATTTAAGGGCATGGGCATCTAGGAATAAAGTATGTGATCAGCTCGCCACAGAGTAGCCACTTATAGCCAAGTTCTGGCTAATTTTTTTCTGTTCAAAAATGATAGCATATTGTAGGAGAGGAATTAAAGCAAAAGAATAAATGTACAGTATTGATATCTTGGGGTATTTTAATATACTAGGGATAATTCCATGAATGCACCACCATTTTTGCTGTTCGTAGTGGTGGCATACGGGTAGAATGAAAATGCTTCTTTAAGAAAATAGGAAAAATGCTTATTAAGGATTCATAAAGACTGTTATCAAATTTCTTGATGAAGTTTCAAGAAAATGCTCTCAATTGAAAAATTTTAAAACCATTCTTCAGATTTCCTTCAACATAGCACCAGCTGACAATATAGTTTCTAAAACAAAATCTTATCTATGTTGATGCCGAAGACCTTAAAATATCACCGAAATTGATTGATAATCGGCTTTCGCGCCAAATATAAATATCTATTCACTGAACGATTTGCAAAAATTGGCGATGAAACTCTAGCCATGGCAGCGGTTCTCTCCCCCAGCTTTGAAGTACAACCCTACCCCAACCCCTGACAAGCAAATTTCCCTGCCGAGTCCACCTTCTCTCCCGTTCCAATCTTACGGTTGTTTTCCCCCCGCTGCTCGTACGCTGACGCAAATGGAATCGAATATTGGACAGTTATAGTTTTTTCATGAAGTGCAAGCGGCTGTTTATAGGGGCAGAGGCACATAAAGTGACATGCTTTTGATTCCCTGTGCGAGTAATGAGTTAGTGTTTTTGGTTATCAGTAGGAAAATGATGTCAATTAGATTGCGATTTTAAAAGAATAGTAATGTATTAAATTATAAAATTACTGTTTTGCAAATCGATAGTGCAATAACATCTTAAAACAAAAACTGTGTATTTTTTAATTATCATTGGCTTCATTTGGCTGCATGCTGATTTTGATATCTATACATAGTATAAACTAAAGCCTCCTGAAAGAATCTGTTTATTTAAACCACAAAAACTCGAGAAGCAATTAAAGGATATTGTAGATATTTATACCATTTTGTAGAGCATTTATTGGGGAAGGTTTCAGTGCATTAAAGTCATACCAAATGAAAAGGGGAGTTTTATAATTGTGATTTTCATTATTTCGTGCCTGGGCGCAAACCTAAAAATGCGTATGTGCAAATACCAAGAACTGTGGTATGCATAAGTGATACGTTTCTTTGTTACGTCAGATTTTAAAAAGCGATTCAAATCTCATGATGCCAAAAAGAATGAGATCCAACCTTGACGGAACGCATTAAATCTCAAAAAAGCTTCGTTCTATAAAAATTGTTTGTAGCTATTTTTGATCATTTCTAAATAATTTTTTGTGTTTGTTTTATGTTGCTAATATGCCCATGCCATATTGGCTAGGAGAAGTCGATACTTAAGTTTAAAACTAATTTTTTCCTTTGGTCCTATACCACGGGCAACGCCGTGCGAGCACTGCTGTATGAGTATTAATCAACAAGGTAGAAACTAATATGAAATATATTAATAGTATGAAAATGTTTCACGTTTGATTTCTTTCTTTTGACATAGCTTTCCTTTGTTTGACTTGATTGCTTTACTTATGCTGCGCAGCAGAAATTGAAAGTAACAAATATGTGGTAGCAAATATTTCGATTGTAAGTTCGTTATTACTGCAGTGTTCTAGCACCTAATACATGTGGGATAAAATCTTCTAACTTTTTTGAAAAACGGGATTTGTAAGAGTGAAATATGCATAAAGTGGAAGTGGTCTTCAAAAACTTTATCGCATACTATTAAACTTGTTATGACAGAGAACGACTTACGTGGCATTGGTATATAACAGTCACAGAAAATTAACTTTTAGTGTGAATTTAACATTTTTAAAGAATCTATCATTTCATACGCCTCCAGAAATTAGCGCTTAATCCCTGATTTGTGCGAGCAGAAATTGAATTTATGTTTCAGACATGTTTTTGTCAACAAACTGAGACAAAAATTCGACACAGATCTACTATTGCACATAGAAAATTGTGTAATAAATTTTATAAATTCAAATTACTATATTTTTGAATTACCTTGTTTATATGTTTCTGAAAGTACAGACAATCAACTCGTTATTGGTTTCGATTCATACTTTGACAGGTATATATTCTATAAATGTAAAATCTATATATCGAACTATTTATTTAGCTTTCTTTGTTTTGTAACTATTGAGTTAACTATATTCGAACAGTCTGACAGATGGACCTCTGAACCGATTTTACACAAAAATCGTCAGAAATCTGAAAATTTGGAGTAAAAGTTGTATATTAAATTTCAACCTTCATACTCAAAGTGTGTCTAAGTCATTTTTGTCTCAGTTAGACAGACGGATATTTTTCCAAAAATACATCTTACGATTCGGGGAGACCTAAAACATGAAGATTTGTCAAAATCTCGAGTTAAAAGTTTTTGCTATTATTATACCTTCTCTGTATTACGTATATGGGAAAGTAAGAAGTAGCATTAGGTTATACAAAAAGTCGTTAAAGATTGCGATTCTTATGCGATGGAATAATAATAATAAAAAGGTTTTTCTTAAAAAGAATTTCGGAAAGGAGAAAAAAGTTAGATTTTTATGTCAAAAGAAAATATTGGAATCGGCATTGCTTGGAAAAAATCTTTTTATCATGATTATATTATAAAATCGTCAAACTTAATAAGAATTGCGTGATATCGGGCAGAAAAATATACAGCGGAGAGCTAAGTTATAAAAATGTACACATAGAGAGTTATTCGGTGCATGCACTCACTAAGAAAAATTTCTCTAAAATTTGTAATTAATAAAAAATTAGTCAGAATTTAAATGTTTTGACTTCATAACTATGATACTAAATCTGCACAAAAACCATTTTTGTTTCATTTTAACATTATAACAAAGCTTTTTTGTATTACCAAATTCATTTTCGTGTTAATAAGCTTTTATTACTATAATTTTTGTTAAATTTTAGTTTTAAACTCAATTTTGTAACAATGCTTTTTGTTTGTATATTTATGTGTAACAATACAAAAGAATCATGAACATTCAATAAATATTTTAGTAACTTTTATACTTCTAATAACTAAGATTTTCTTTAGTTTAGAGTTTTACACATCTCTAATATACAGCTCTTTTGGAATATTAATTTTTATGAATTTTCAGCTGGTTAAACATGGAATAGAATTGCTGAAAAGTTCAGTTAGCTATTTGATGTTAGAAAGCTATATGAATTTGATGAAATCAGCTTATTACACGTAGCAAATTAAAAAGAATACAAATAATCAACGCCCCTTTGCCCCCTACATTAATTTTTGAGATATATCATGGAATAAAACCTTGAAATATATACTCTAATTATATATTAATATATACTCTATTTAATTTCCTCAAAATTAATTGCATACGTAGATAACCAATCAACATATTAAGTTTATTCAGTGAGCTTGATTTAAAATAATACTTTCGTCTGCTGTGATAAAATACAATTGGTAGAGTTGGTTGATATGAATGCTATTAATATCAAAGCTTGGCAACTGGTCTCTGAAGGCGGCTATGTCATCATATTTTGCCCACACAAATGTAGTTATTTACGGCAAATTTGCTATTATAATATGAATATAAAACATTAAAAACTATATAATATTTCCAATTTAGGTGATACATGAATGTCCTTTCTCGAGGCATTGTACACTCTAGTTTACATTCGCAGATTGTACATAAAATGAAAGTATAGCAAAGAATTACTAATTACTTTTCTCTTTGTTTTTCGCCTTTTTCTTCTGCTCCTACTCTTAACTGATAATCATCAAATAAACTTTTGGAAGAAAATGATTTGTTTATGACTACATCGAGACATGAAATAGAAGTTTGTCTACACAATATTTACTTATGCTTTAGCTGAAAAAAATGAAAAAAAAAAAACTTTGTCCTTGAGAAGAGAAAGAGATAAGAAAGTTACAGGGCTCATAAAATAAAATAATTTATTGTTTCCAGGGTAGAATTATCAAATAGGCAATGCATATTTAGGAGTCTCCTAACTTTTGTTTCAAGATTCTAATTTTTTTTATACTGTAATTTCATCACTATAACTTAGTGGTTTCATTTGCTTCCAAAGGGCAAATTTCTAAATATAGGAAAGTAATATTTAAAATTCTGTATATTATCACATCATTTTTAATTTTCTTTTTATGTTTAAAAAAGGACAAACAAAATCAAGGTGCTCGTTTTATTTTCACAATTTTCGGACTTATTCTTCGAATTAACAACTTTCTGTCCAATTTCAAATTAGAATATTTAGATTTTATTATCATGATCGAAGCATGATGTTATTTTCGCTTGAGGTTTTTGAATCGATTTAAAGGCAGCAAATTACTGATGTCTCAAAATGCGCAGGCAACAAATTAGCGATTTATCCTTTTTTTATTTTGGAGTCAGCTTTCACTATATAGCTTTCGAAAAGAAAGTTGGTTCAGAAATATTTTCAACTAATTAAAATAAGCTTATTAGAAAGTAATGCAGAAGGTTGTCGCACTTGGCGATTTATCGCCAACTAGTTACAACTTTATTTCCAAACTATACATTCTCTGCTTACGAAATGTCTTAATTAATTTAAGTAATTAACCAATTTAAATCGGTTCGAAATAACCACTAGGCCATCAAATTACGCAAGCATCGATATTTAGAAAAACGATGGGGTTTTTACAACTCAAAATCGATCGAGATCCAAAGTTTTGCTTGCCAGCTAGAAGGTAAAAGCTAAAAGGTTTCGCTAATAAAGTTTTCGCTTAAGTTTATGTATATTGGAGTATTTCCTAAAACCAAGCGATATGATACACACACAGCCCCTTTTTTATAATTAACTATTAAAACCTTTTGTCTCTACTCTCATGCTGACGATGTTATATAGCTCCATCTCGTAAATTTACCTGCTTCTTGTATTGTTACCATAGGGTAACCTACTGGTACCTGAAAATTACATAAAATGGCGCTATATGAAAATAACAGAATACGAATACGCTCGGCCAACATTAAGAGCAATAATGCAACCAATTCGAAAAAAATGCTCACATACACATAAAACACGCAGTGAAGTTCTGTCTTCCAGATATTAAGCAAATTAACATTGAGGCTTCAATCTTTGATATGAGCTACAAGCAGATATGATAACAAATTAGCTTAATGATTTACTATCTCTATCAAAAACTTATTACCTAGCATAAAATTAATTTTAAGCACCTTCATTTTTCACGAAAATTGTCATGATGGAGGGCTACTAGCTCCCAATCTAGTCTCAGAGCCATCAATTACCTCTCTTATTTCTATCTCCAGGTGCGTTGAATAACCTGAGCTATTATCTCGATACACTGGATCTATATTATGAATACAAAACTTTACCTCAGCACATTATTTTCGTTCAATTTTTCTCATCCCTTCATCTAATGCAAAAACCTATACTCCTCGGGGGATATTAGAACCAAACCTCATTGCCCTGCCAACCAACTTTTTCCTCATCCATCATATAGAATTCCACCCCAAGATGCAAACTTAGCATTCTCTTGGCCGATCATATATATATGAATATCGAATACGTGTAATCGATTACTCTCAAAAAGCGACACTGCAAATACGGAAGGGTAGGTGGTTGTAGATACCCCCTATCTGCCCCCCTTTTGGAAGGCTAGGTGATTAATCATGGAGGGAATTTTCGTTTCCATAGCAACCGACGATCCATAAAAGGACCGAGTGGTACGCGGAATGGAACCATCTCCTATTATCCATATCCAACAGCCAGCATAGGATTAAACATCGCACTTCAACGCATTTTGTGATGAGGGTGCTTTATCACAGAATGATATTTGGTCAGCCAACAAATCATGGTCCATAAAGCGAGGGAGAAGGGGGTGATTCGAGATGTCCTATAGCTTCTAGACAACAATATACTAGGACTAAGTAAGACAAAGCACATGCCCTGAATGGTGGTGTGGTGGATGTATTCTATTCATGTCATAGTCATAGGGCAATTAAACGTAAAATGAAGGCTTATTTGCTGTCCTATATAGAAATTTCTATGGTGCTTTTGATATCATAAATTGGAATTTATATTATTTATAAATTTGTCACACATTTCGAAAGAAACTTATGAATGGAAGTGATCTAATTTAGAAATTTCTATTGTGTTTTATGTTTGATATCAAAAATTGTAAAATTCATATTATTTATTAATTTTTCGCACATTTCGAAAGAAACTTATAAATGGAAGATATTTAATTAGGAATTTCTATTGAGCTTTATATTTGATTTTATAAAATAGGAAATTTATATTAATTATAAATTTCTCACACGTTTCGGAAGAAATGAATGGAAATGTTATCTATTTATAACAAATTAAATAAAGCTTCCAAAAATAATTATTCAATCTAAGAATCCGAAAGTTAAAACTACAGCAACAAAAAAGCTACATTTAAATTTGTATTTGATATGAACCTGAAAACTTTTAATTTAAAATAAAATGATAAATTATAATATTAAATCAAGTATTGTAGTCTTTATGTAAAAATTTTGATTATTTGAAAGTCGTTTTTATTTTCAGGTTCCATTGGGTTTTAAAAAATCATGTAGAACACGAAATGAGTTTATCACAAAACCAGTGGAAGTGTTCTCCCCAAAACTTTCCAGCATAATGTCTTATAAAGATGTCATCCCGGTGAAAGTCTTGATGGGTATTGGAGTCCAATAATTAAGATATATTAAATTTTGGCATGAATTTGACATTTTTACTGAATATATTATGTATGTCCTCTTCGGCTATTATCCCTTGAGATGCTTTTAATAGTATCCGAAAATCAAATTTGTTTTAGACACGTTTTTTACAACCGATTAAAACAAAGTTTTCTCATAAAACTGCATTTGTATTCACAAAATACCATGCCAAATTTATTATATTAAAGTTATTGCCTTTTTTAATTATCGAGTTTGGATATTTTTGTCTCAAAATTCGACAGGTGTATATATATATATATATATATACCTGTCGAATTTTGAGACAGAAATATCCAAACGCGATAATTATATATTTTGGTGTAAGGCAATATACTAAATTTCAACTCCATTGCTCAAAGCGTTTTTGATTATCTTTGTAACAGATAGAAAGACTGAAGGGAATTTTTCAAAAATGTATTTTTCGAACATTTAGGGTCTACCTCAAAATATCGAGTTCGAATTTACTGACGATTATCATACTTTCTCTTTGTTACGTATACGAGAAAGTAAAAAGGCTCGGAAACATGGTTATTTTTCAGCATAATCGCAATGAAGATTCAAGTATTTGTCATATTTCCCAGTGAACCAAGTTTCTTGTTGCATCTTCAAAGAGCATTGCTATCAGTAATATGAGGTAAGTTTTGATTCATTTTTCACGCTTCTTTGTGGAATGCTTCTTTGAACTTCTTTATTAATTTAGGAAGTCTTTGAAATTTATTTTAACGAAAAATTATAAAACAGGAGAGTCTAAAACACAATAGTTGTATGCCATATACTCAGCATTACCTTGCTGATTGGTTTATTCTTTATACAAGAATCCAGCCTTCTCTGTTTCTGTCGAGCAGCAGGATCTATTCGTTGAAAACGATATTTTGATAAGATAATTTATCCTTTCATCCTTATCCTTTCCTTTTACGGAGAACTCGACTTAGAGCAGACCGAATTTCATTTCTTCTCTGAATTGAAGAGGTAGTTAGGATTGAAAAACAAAAATTCCAGACTGCAGAACAACTTCAAATCATATTAATGGCCAACCGTTCATAACCTTTGGTAAGGAATTCTTTTTTTTTCTCTGCTCTGATCTTTACTTTATGGTCCTTTGGAGTTTGAAAAGGGCAATCATGATTGATGCTTATAAGCACACTTAACACACATAATTGAATTGTATAAGGTCCGCAGAGTGTTTGGACAATGCTTTATGAATTATAAAAGTGTCTGTTTAAGATTAATACAATATAAAATCTGTTCAATTTAATCAGTTTATGACATAAGGAAAAGGGGAAAATTAGTTATCTAATTACACTTTTTCGTTTTAATAGAATAGTTATAATTGAAAAAAAGAAAAGAATGCTATAGCTGATTTGGGAGTTGCTCCCGATTTCCTCGTTATTACAAATTACTAAAATTTAAGTAATCATTGTTTTCATTAATAAAATTATGATCGGTTTCATAACCTAAATCTCTAAATCGCTTCCCTTAAAGAAATTATTGATTTTTTTTTCAAAAATTAATGAATGCCAGTAATTAATTGATAAATCAATCAATCTAAATTCGAGATATTGTCAAGAAACTTGTTCTATATCGAAGTTCATTGCTCTTAATGTTTTTTTTATTTCCAAACCTTAATTCAGGTAAGCAGTTATGTAAAAATGCTCATATACTTTTTCTATTTTTTTTAAAACTTTTAATACAAAAATTATTTTTCAAAAATTTTGAAAAATTTCAGTAAATATACCAGTAATATTAGCGTTAATCTGTAAAAACTCAGTATTTTGTAAATTTAAAGAGTTGGGCTCGAGAAAGGTTTTTATCCAGTATAAATCCAAAAATATGCAAATAAATCGTTAGAATTGAAAAATAAAATAAAAGACTGATTCACAGTAAGCTACTCCTTAAAATGATTTAATAACAGTAAGAAATAGCAAAATAAAATATGATTTTAAAAAATCATTTTATGATATTTTTAAGGTAGTTGTCATTAGGAAATATTGTGCGGAAAGGAATTTTTCAGTTTCTATCTTTATAAGAAATAATATAATTTTTTTGATAAGATTCCATTACTAGTTATATCAAAAAAGAAAAATGTTATTTTAGTTACTTTTTATTAAATAATTATCAAAAAATTATTAAGTGTCAAAAAATTATCGATTTATTGAAATTGTTGAAAAATTATTGAATTCGCATTCTTTACCGTCAAGTGAAAAATTCCGAAATCCTTGCATTTTACCGATTGAGCTACTGCCTGTTGATTTAAATTTCCATTACAAACTTCTAAAATTCTATTTAAAATATTAAAAGTGAATAAAATTTAATGAATGCATTAAAATTTGGAAAAAAAATGTATTAACATCAAGTGTCATTCACTACAAGTTTAAAAAATGTATTTGATTTTGTGTGAATATATAAAAAGTATTTTATTAACGATTGAAAATTTGAACAGGATATATAAATAAATAAATATAAGGAGAGTGTGAACTAATAGTATTAAATGAAATAGATTGAAACTAATTCATTGTTGTTTATTGATAAATAAAACAATGACAAAAATTGGGACTTTAATTCGAATCTAGGACACTCTTCTAATCAAGGACTCGGAGCAGAAAATCAGTATAATCCTTGATATTCTGGTTCTTTTTTTCATTTATCTGTATAAGTAATAAAACTCGGAAAACATGAATTTATAGTCCATATTATACTTTTAAAAAAATTCAGCTTTTGGAAGGATTTTTGTTACTTATGAAGTTAGGGTTACTTAATTAAAATACTATACAAACATGTGATATTTTTTTCTTTCAGTGGGTGGTGACGGACTGAAGCAAGACTCAGCATATGCGTCTCGAAGTCAATCTAATGGACAACATGAAGTTAAATGGTTAGGGATTTCGTCTCATTTTAGGTCATATATGAAAAGAGGGTGATAAGAAAATAAAATGATCTGTGTGGTATTTACTTGAACTAACTATCAAATACTTCCATAGGATTGTATATGGTATATAGAGTTGATTATAAATTTTAGCGCAACGGCATACGAATTAATTTTATGTGTTTGATGTATTTGTAATGGAAATTGGAGGTAAAGGAAATCAAACTATATTCAATGCAGCGTATATTTTCTCTGATTTTTTTTTCTTTTTTGATGTGAAAAAAATTATAAATATTAAGGAATCAGTCTCATAATTCGAGACATTTGTCATTCAATTTCAAGATATTTGTCATTCAGAGAATATATCTCTTTACTAGACGATATTTAAGTAGATATCATTACTTTTAAAACTTGATTTGTTAAAATGAATGGGAAATTTTAGTACTATTTTATAAACCTTTTTCATTTCCCTACTCTTTCACTTCTATGAGATACTGGTTCATGAATCGTCGTGGTTATTTGTCTGCAGTTCAGAATTACTTGATTTTTTCCTCAATAATTATCTTGCCACTTCAAAAACAGCGTCATTTATCCTTTTCTGCCAAGTGGCATAACAAGGGTAAACGTCGCCAAAGATAAAGTATGATTTTTTTATTGCCACTTGCCATCAAAGCCAAAGTAAGTAGCGCCCTGGAATGCTTTTATTTTAATGGTCTTGATTCAAGCGAATTAAAAAGTCCCGTAAATACATATATACTTAGTCTCTATGTCAGCCCATAAAACCGGGTATCTATACCTTCCTACCCAGCTTTAAAAAAAAATCCCAGTCGCTATATCTAGACTGTCTGCAATCCAGAATTATCAGATACATTCCCGAAAATTCTGATGTAGATTTAAACAGGGTTGCTAATCATATCAAAATGAATCAATGAATCTTTACAATGCTTAATATCTCTTTCATTTCCTCATATCCATGAGATTATTTTCCTTTCCTTTCCTTTTACTATAATCCTGAAGAACGTGATACTTGTCCTTAAATCGCTAGGTTTAACTGTCTGTAGTTCAAACTTATTAGAAGATTTTTTTTACCAATAATCTTCAGGTAGCTTTTTAAACGGATACTGAATATACCAAACGATCAATTATCTTTTGCAGCTACTAAGTAAAAAGATTTTTCCTGGCAATTTGCAAGTTAGTTAAAAAGTCACTGGGCCGAGCTTTTTTGAAACTATTTCTTTATTTTTAGGATTCTTGGCAAAGAGTTTTGCAATTTTAAGCTGCTAATAGTTAAATCTAGAGAGTCGATCCATTCAAGAGCCGATGCCCAACTCTTCAGTATTATTGAATAAGGAAAGGTTAATTCTTCCGTGAATGTAAGGAAATGTTAGTCATTGCAAAACTCCATTGATGCATTTATAATATTAGCGTACCTGCTTGAATCTGCATAGATTTTCGAGAATCTATCTTAAAATTCTGGTATGCAGGCATCAATCACTGGGATGAAGAGAGAGGGGAATCTTACAATAATTCTTCTTCAATTATTCACCAATAATTCTCATGTAGCTTCAGAAAGGGATGCTGAATATACCAAATGGTAAACTTATTTTCACAATCACTAAACTAAAGTTTTTTCAATGATAATCTATGAGTTTGTTTAAAAATCACAGGATCAAAAACATTTCTGCATTTTGTTCCAAAATTTCAATGTAGGTGTGAAAACACAAAGGAGCACTTAATACTCTATCCATAAACGAAACGGACATACATCATAAATCTTGGCGCAACAAGACGCCACACAAAGATTGAAATCTCGGAGAAAGCGAGAGAGGAAGAGCTCTTAACATAGCAATCAAACTGCGTGACATAAATCCATCGAAGAAAAAGTAATTCGGTAGTAGCACTTACATATTCTTTAGGAGATACACCCGACTCAATCACCGTTGTGTGGAGTCACCTCAAAAAAAATTCTGCAACTTTATGGGCAATAAATCTTGCTTCCGAGCATGTAGACGCACGGAAGCTGCTTTTATTTGAAGTTATGCTTCCAGCTGACATCACTATGACTAGATGGACGAATATACTAGCTTTAAATAGCTCTGTTCTGTGTTTTTGAATTTGACTGCTATGTGGTGCGAAAAGTGTTCCAATGAGAGTTTGTGCGATGTTAATTATACTGATTTAAGTCAACAATTTGAAGCTCTTCATATTTGAGACTAAACATTTTAGCTTGCGAATTCTTATAATCTGCCTTGTTTTGTTGAATTTTTAAAAGGATCTAATAAAATTTTGGCGTATTGTTTAACAAAGATTGAAAGGTTTGCTGCAAAAAGAATGTAGCTTCAATTTGGGGGAATTTAGATTTGCAAGCACTGTGTTTGAGTTACATATGGTAAAAAAAATACTTGTTTATTTGGTGCTAAAAACATGTAGCTCCAATCTTTGTTTTCTAGCCTTCTCCAAGGATAGAGCTGCCTGTAACATTGGAATTAAGAATTTTCAGAATTTTTTTCCGGTTTTCTGCAAATTTGAACAATTGGTGATACCTCCTTCTTGCAACTAACCCTCCAATTGTTGTTTGTCGAAATGTGTGATGTTTATGAGAAAAAAATTTGCGAAATGAGTTTAAGGTCTATATATAATGAATCACGTCAAAGACTATCTTGGGATAGTTGGGTTTGAATTTTTCAAAAACCTAAATTTCTCCAGCGTGTGTCGAGTTTTTTTTTTTTTTCTTTTTTTTTTTTTTTGATTTGTACCCTTATCTAATAGAATTTCAGCAGATATCTTGACAAAATGCAGTGTTTTAAGAAATTTGGGGGTGTTAAAATTCTTGTGAGGAAGGTTGATATGACCTGAATCACAGTGATTACAGTCAATGGCTATTGGTCTTTGAATATTTTTTACTGAATTTTCTTAATCCCATTTTCTCCCATATTTTTGAAAATTTGTATTCAGTTTCCCAGGCATGTGATAGAATTTGAAAATTCACACTTTAAAGACAAGGAAATTCTAAAGGGAGGGAAACTCCTTTCTTTGATTTTTCTGCTATTCATTAAAAGATTCATTATCTTTTCTCAAACCAAGGGATAACTTGTGGAAAACGAATAACCTTCGCTTTTTTGTAGCATATTATATGTGATGTATGATATAATTTCGCAAATTGCCATTTGTTCTATTGATATTATTTTGCTTTCTTTGGTACTTTTTGTTTTTGAGATTTATACTCCGTTTTGTCTTATATTGTTTTTAAGATTGGTGTTTTATTTTATCTCAATCAAAGTGGGTGAGTTCTTCTTATCTGTAAACAAAGACACTTAAATAAAAGAAATAGCTTCATTTGAAGAAATGAATGAAACAGATTTTACATTATATAAAAAAGGAATTTCTAGGAAATTATTCATTTTAACAGTTCGCAAGACTTTATGACGTCATGACAGAGAGATTTTTCTGAGTACACACGGCTAACTGTGGCAATATGATTGATCATAGAGGATTATATTAACAAATATAGTAGATTATATTTTTACCCCTAAATTACAAAACTATTAAGACATAATAATAAGTATGATTAAAGAGAAGAAAACACAGATCGCTTTTTTCCCAAAATTTTCAACCATACTTTATTTATTGAAATAGGATAGATATTGCGTTCGTAAATACCAAAACTATATTTATTTTTAAAAATAAGCTTAGTTATATATATATATAATATTTGTTTTAATCACGGGCTTATTAATGAAGAAAAAAATTTTATTCTAGTGCATCAGATACCACTTTTGATCTATTTCTAAACTAACCGAGTCGAATAAACAAATTTCTTCGAATTTTTTTCTCTATAATATAAAAATAATGAAAGTGAAAATGCTTTAAACATTTATCGCAATAATAATGATAAAATGTATTTTTCTTCTTTAATTTCTTCCAATATTTAAACAGTTTAATTTTGAATTGTTGATTTTTTAATACTTTTTTACAAATTTTATATTTTACTGACTTTAATAATTGTATAAGGTAATAAAAATTACACCCTTTAATTGTTTTTCTTATGGATTTTAGGAAATCAAAATACTGCTTTCAAACGTTTAAATGAGTCTGAAGTGTAATTATATTGCTCTCAAAATATCTTGCATTTTTCACATAATTAGAATAAATTAAAGAAAAATTAAATTTAAACCCTTTAATTATATGCCTTACATTTATTTTCGTATTGACATTGATACAAGTCTAAACTACTTACGTTTCATCCGATAATTGTTTCTTGCTTCTCTTTTAGCATGGAATCTAGAAGGGAAAAAAAGCATTATTATAGTGATTTCATTTAATTTCTTACATGTTTGTAAATAGGGTATTTAATATTATAAATTTGTACATTTCCAATTATATACATTATTTCAACCTTTTAGAACATACTTCTCTTTTTTTATTCATATATCATTTGGCTTCTTCTGGGAAATTTGAGACAAAAATTTCATAAGATATTATAATATTTATTCTGCTGAATAACGAAATGTGTTAAAGACTGAAAAAAGAGAGAAAAAAAAAGGAATGTTTTTTTTACAAAACCTTTTATTTATCAGTGTATTAAAATTAGAAGATAATTTTTTCCCAAATCTAATTTCTTTTTCTTTTTTTTTTTTTCATAAAGACAATATAACTATAACTACAAAATAAATCACTCAACCATCTAAATTTTCTGTTATATCTCAATATATTCTCTGATTTTGAGGCATTTTTATTTTATAAATTGATGTAATAATTTTATAAAAAGGTTTTAAGAATAATTGGGTTGACGGAATCGCTTTATAATAAGGCTGTGAAGGTAAATTGATTGATATGATTGTTTTATAATAAATTTGTAAATTTAATTAGATTAATGGAAGTGATTTATCATAAGGCAGAAAAAGATAAATAAGTTAAAAGAATTGTTTCATTATAAGGTAGAAAAGATAAATAATTTAATGGAATTACTTTTTAATAAGATTTGAAAAATCATTACTTTCATGAAATAGTTTTTTTAAATAATATGACTGTAAGGAAAATTAGATTAATGGAGATATTTTATAATAAAGATGTAAAGATAATTAGGTCCACGGAATTATTTTATAATAATGTTGTATGGATAATTAAATTCAAGGAAATTATTTTTGAGATTAATAATCGGTTTTAGAAAATGCAGCATTATTATAATCCAAATTATGAAGGATTTTTTATTTATACATTCAGTAAATAAGCATTAAAGACTGATTGATTCCTATCAGTCTGGGTTTCAGGAATATCTGGTAACACTTTCCGATTAGGGGCGGCCAACTTCCCGCCATTTAATACTTGCCCCATCGCTTGGCATGAATCGTTTCGGCAAAGTTTATCTTCTCTTCCTATCGCCACTCAACCGAAATCGCTTGTTACTTTTTTTAATACTTTTAAAACACCCACCTCTGGGCCGTTTGGAGTCCCCCTCCCTTTCCCTACCATCCCATGGCTGCCGTCACGCCATTTGCCATTCTACCTATTGGCCATTCGCACCTCATTCAGCGCTTCCTACTTTGAGGCACACAACCATTCAGAACATAACGGGAATTAAATCCCGGCGTCTTTCATATCCCCCACCGCCACCCCTTGGCCCAAAAGTGCGATCTAAAGAGCATCCTCGACACCCAAAGATCTCGTCTGCAGGGGGGTGGCGATTAAAAGCGAGCACCCCCTATTTCCCCTTTGTGTCATTCGATATCATTAAGGGGGAAACTCAGGGAAATAAAAGCATATGGGGGGCGTTGTATATAGGGGTGATCCATCTTTTCCATTTCCCAGTCTCAGGAGCAGAATATGAAGGAGATTGTTGGAAGGAAGGGGGGGGGGATGAAAAATGAATTACTCTTTACTCCCCCCCTCCCCTAGTTTTCTTCTTGTCAGACGACAACGCAGAAACAACGCGCTTGATTGAAAAATCGATGCGACGTTCCAAATTTACAAATGGAACGATGTCGAATTGAAGGTGGAGGTTAGGAGGATGTATGTGCCTTTTCCTAATGCCTCCTCATACACACTCATACAGGCATTTAATACAGCGATGGTGAATAAATCGAACGAGAGCTTGGCTGTTTGAAAATCTACCCCAGTAAAAGATGTATGTTCTGCTGCTACATTGGCTTGGTGCTGAAACTAACTGAAAATTGATTACATTGCCCGATAGTTGAATGAGCAGCTAGCAACTTAGTTGCTGCACCAATTAGAGATAAACTTTCTGAGAGAAGCTAATTTCTTCAACGGCGTTGTATGGATAATTAGTTTTATGGGTTTTATAATGAAGGACCGTGGAAAAGTGAATGCCCCAAAGTCTTGATGAAGTCTTTATCCAATCTTCCTTTCAGAAACACGAATGGGAAGCTATCGATCTTGGTGGGCTCCATTCGTAGGATGTTGACAAGTAATTGCGATTCCAGAAAGTTGAGAAGTAAATAAGGTATTATTAAATTTAATATTTGGGATCGGAATTTAGCTGCGTGATGGGAAATTTCGTGATGGTAATTCATTTTCTTGATGATGGTATTGTATTTAGGAATGGGTGGCAATCGAAGACTTGGATAATAGAGTTAGAGATGGAGAATTTAGTTTTTGGTAAAGTAAAATACCATTCTTGATCAACATTTTAAAAAAATTTCAAGCTTTAAAGATTTTAACCATATTTTAAGAAGTTTAATGTCTGAGAAAATTCCACCATAAATATGCAAGGATCAGCGGATATATATAAAAATTCTATATTTAATTTCAATATGGCATTTTTCATGATAGTTTCGTATCAATTTCAAAGTCAATAAAGGATACGGGAACTGTTAGAATAAGAAATTTATTTTCTGGTAAGCTTGTGTTAAAATCAAACGTCGCAGCATTGTTTGAAATCAAAATAGTAATACAGTTCAGTCTGCATATGAATTGTTCAAGATCTGTTTAGAAATACTAGATCTACTTAGGCCTAATTAATTAAGTAAGTTAGAGACTTGATTCAGAAAAATAAAAATGAAGAAATGATTCATTTAACGGCATTGTAATATTTAAATCTGCAGCAAAGTTCGACATTATTTAAAATAAAAATTTATTTAAAAATAACTATAAAAAAATCAGCAATTATATGGCCTTTTTGAAAAAATATTTTTCAATTTTTTTTATGATACTGAGGAGTTTTTTTTGTGTGCATCAGCATTTTTCAAATGATGAAATTTCTCTTAATTTTTAAGAAATGCCCCGAAATATTCATTCTACTGTTAAAACTCCTCCGTGAAAAATTTAACAATTCTGCGTTAAAAGTTCTATATTTCTGGGCACCAATTCATAAATAGATATTTATTCTTTTTTTATTATCAGTACAAATTTAGGTTATTTTTAAGAATTTGTGAATAATTTTATTCAAATTGCCACTAATATAACATGAGTCATCCTGAAATTAGAGAGAAAAATTTATTACATCAATAGCAATGAAAAAATATTTGCATAAGTTTCATTTTCTGTTGGCAACTTTTATGCTTTATTACGACAAATCTTGTTTTGCAGAGACAAAGATTTTCATAAAATACCAATTTAAACAAGAACAATAATAAAAGTTTTTATTTCAAAGACAAAACAACTTTAACAAATTGTTCTAAAACAAAGAAGAATACTTTGTGTAACTGATGGTTCAGATGCAACAATGCTTCATAATAGCATACATCCATTTTATATAGTAGTTTTTGCTTTGTACCGTTCTTCGTAGCGTTTTACTTAAAAAATGACGTTCTATTCGATTTTTTTATCTGATAAAAATACATGAAAGAACGTGACATTTTGGAACAAAGCCAATTCCCCACCTGTCTCTTTCGTCAGTAGCAAATTCTCGCCTCGCGTGTTATTTCTTCGAACTTTTTTATTGCTCTCCGCAACGATGTAGTTTATTTAACATTGAGTTTATTACACGACACGTCTATTTCTCACATTTTTACGATCGGAACTGCCTTCTGTACCATGGAATCGTAATAACAATAAAAAAGCTGTGATTAAACCTCCTGTATACCATGTTTATTTAAAACAAATGTAAAAATTAATATTGATTTTCATAAAAGAAGCAATCTGGTTAACAAATGCAACAACAACAACCAGTAATAAAGCCAAAAGTTAAAGTTGATTCGTTTTATTCCAGTTTCGATGCTGTGTAAAATTACTATGTATCATACTTCAGAATTTTGAATTGTACATAGACGAAGAGTAGACATTTATTAATACCTCAACCATTCTTAAATCTAACTTACACATTAAACTAAATTGAAATCTCTTGGTTATAAATGTTAGACTGAACTTGCATTATTACCATAAGCTCTAAGTATCTTTTGTGGTATCAGATTGAGAATATATAGTCATTTTTCGATTGTGATCAGATGAAGAAAGGGATATTCGAGGTACTCTCAAGCCAAGTCATCAAAGAGAGTGTTTAACACTGGCATTTATCTTCAATTTGTACTATTCCATAAACTATATATCTATGAACCGAGTTTCGACACTTAACGTTTGCCTTAAATTTGTCCTGTTCTTCATAAGCTGTATATCTTTAAATAAGTCTTCGACACTGGCATTTATCTTCAGTTTGCTCTTTTCATTCATAAACTATATATCTTTGAACTGAATTGTGACATTGACATTTACCTTTAATTTTCACTGTTTCTTTGCAAATTATATATCTTTGAACCGAATTTTGGCACTGGCAGATACCTCTAAATCGCACTGTTTTCTCATTAGGTTAATGAGGGAGTACTGCAATTAAAAGGGTTTTTGACACTAGTCTTTATTTCCAATTTGATCTGTTTCCTTATAAACTATATATCTTTGAACCGAGATTCGACACTGCCATTTACTTCCAATTTGGATTGTTCCCTCACGAACTGTATATGTTGGAGACGAGTTTTGGCACTGGCAGTTATTTTCAAATTGAGCTGTCACCTCATAAACTGTGCACATTTGAACTGAGTTTATAACTAAAATCAATCATTCCTGTGATGAGATCTTACCACCAGCCCACAACAGCCAGTTTTTCTTTCAGGAGTCACGAATCAATCAATAACTTTTCCTTCTCTCTACTCCCCCCCCTTTAATTTTCACTCTCCATTGGAAGGAATTTTTTTCTTCTTACAATGAATTAAATATTCATCAGTCCTGCGTTCACAGCGAATTCCTGATGGAAGTTTATGTGAAATCCAAAACACTATGTCCAAAGTATTGATGACATCAATAGTAGTTCAAAAAATCACTGAAACGTAAATCTCGTTTCAACATCGTGATTTTTCGGAAATGCTGGTCTGATATCTTTATAAAATAAGATTCAATGTAAAGAACGAAGTCTTTTAAGATCCAGGTAACATAGACTCTCTCTCTCACATACATACCATTAATACTAGAACTAAAATTATTATCAAAGAACCCCCTTCCCATTATTATTAGAACACAACACACTAATATTATTATTGTGAGAGCTTCATTCTTTATTTTTAATTATAAATAAATTTTGGATTACAGATTAAACAGCTTATACAAGCACTAAAAATGAATTGAAAAAATGGGAAAGGAAAAAGCATTATTCATTTATTAGAATTAAGAGTCTGAAATTAATCGTTGCTATTCACAAGCCTAATTTTTGTTTCACAAATATATTTTCTTATCCTACCGATTTAACGAATTAACGTTTCTCTTTGCTATTACATAGGAAATCAACTGAGACATAGTTATTTTAGCAACAGTAGTGATATTAAAACTATTCTGTTTGAAATCAGTGATCATTTATCTTATTGAAATTGTTCTATTGAAATCCCTACTCACTTATCGCAATGAAATTATTCTACTCATGTCAGAGTTCATTTGTATTATTGAAACTGATTGAAACATAATTATTTCAAAAACAGTAGTGATATTATTCTATTGAAATCATTATTCATTTATCTTATTGGTGTTATTCTATTGAAATCGGTGTTCATTTATCATATTGAAATTACTCTACTGAAATCAGTGCTCATTTATCTTATTGAAATTATTCTATTGAAATCAATACTCATTTAAATTATTCTACTGAAATTAGAGCTAATTTATTTTATTGAAATTATTCTACTGAAATCAATACTCATTTCTCTTATTGAAATTAGTCTGCAGAAATCAGTACGATTTATCTTATTGAAATTATTTTATTGAATGTTATTTATCTTATTGAAATTATATTATTGAATTCAGTGCTCATTTATCTTATTGAAATCATTAAACAGAAAACTGGAGTTTCCTATTTATTATCCTCGATAACTGAAATTTCGCGTTGACAAACAATTTAGTTCACACTCGATAGAAGATATTTTCAAAACAGATTATTTATTTTTGAACAACCATTCTTT
>JAPMOQ010027759.1:935248-951302 GCA_026543055.1 Argiope trifasciata | reverse complement strand
GGTCTCGGTCGTTAAGTGCAGGTGGTCGCCCACTGCGCTGTCCATGATGGGATGTGATGCCTGAAATTTCATACTCTCGGCACACTCTTGATACTGTGGATCTCGAAATGTTGAATTCACTAACGATATCCTCAATGGAATGACCCATGCGTCTAGCTCCAACTAACATTCCACGTTCCAAGTCTGTTAATTCTTGTCGTGCCGCCATAAATCACGAAAAACCTGTTCACATGAATAACTTGAACACAAATGAAAGCTCTGGAAAACGAACTGCGCATTTATACTTTTCGCTGCGATACTACTGCCATCTGTATATTTGCATATTGCTATCCCATGACTTTTGTCACTTCAGTGTATATATATATATATATATATATATATGATATCAATATCATATATATATCAAATTTAGAACGAAATCCATCAAGAGGTAGACCGTATGTCGATCTGTACTTTCAAGAACGAATAAACGAAATTATTCAAAAGCAAAATTATTTGAATATGTGCAATTTGGTACGCGGTTTTATGATTGCACTTTCGATTTGTGTCCAATTTTGGTTTGTATCCTTCAGAAAAGAATTTATCCAAACACACATTCAGTTTTTTTTTTTTTTTTTTGGTAAACTTAATCGACTAAAGAAATTACTGAAGATCAAAATATGGGATATTTACATCAAATTTGTAGATTACTATTAAATTTTGAGTAAAATCCATTCGTGGGAAGTTTATTGTTTGTCTAAAAGTAAATTAAGACAACAACAAAATTTGAATACATGGACAAGAAAAAATCAACTCTCAGTGTTGACTTTTATATTTTAGATCTGCATCAAATTTCAAATTAGATATGTCAAGTGACTGTCTGTCAGTCATATCTGACATGAAAATTATGATAGACATTAAAGACGTTTTTTAGTAGCACTCCGGTTTATTGATTACATGATAGTTAATAAAGTAAGGTTCCATAGCATCATAGTGTCATAAAAATTTTATGCTTTATCGTTCTAGCATCAAATTAACCTATTTACAGATGCTCTTATTATATTTGAGGAAAAGTTCTTAAATTTTTTGATTCTTCTCCTTCTGTGTGTATGCGCGTGCACGTGAAAAATATATAAATTTTTTTAGGCCTTCAGCAATGAAAGAAAATCACGCTTTAAATATTCGATTATGCAGTGAAACCCGTTTGAATTTCATTATAATTAATGAGTGCATTGGTGGAAATAATAAAAAAAATTGATGCAAAAATATTTAAATATCTTTATTATATTATATATCATTTTATAAATAATATAATTATATTTAATACTGTATTATTATTTTTTAAAAAAATTATTGTTAAAATTAAGTGAAAATTATTTTGTCTATAATATTTTTTTGCTTATAAAATTATTTCTGTACTGAATTTTTCGGAATTTATTAGACTAAAGTGTGGAAATGTTTTTCAATTTTTTGTAAATTAAAAAAGAAAAAGAAAGAAAATTAATTGAAAAAAAAAGTAGTTTGGCAGAATACATGTATGTGCCAGATTTCGACCATGCACTTAATGAAAGGTCAGAAATGTAGAGTGCCGACAAGCGCATCTACACAAACTTCTATATTAGCATGCAGATAAAACGTGAAGTATTAGTGACGATGTCAATTATTGATTCCTTTGGTAAAAGTCTTAAGAATAGCTTTTTATAAGCTATTTAAATGTATTTCTTATATATTTTATTAATATTTAATTATATTTAAATTTGAATTATAATTTCGAATTTAAAAATTAATTTGTTTCTAAAGGTGACTCTAGTTTTTCTCTTGAACCCTTGGCACTTATTGGCATCAAATCAATATCAAAGTTTTGATAACTCTAATAAGGCCAGCTAAATTTTTGAAAATTACATAATTCGTGCTTCATTTTAAGACGAACCGAAAAATTTAAGCTATAATCGATAATAAAAGTGCAACCTGCCTTTTCAAAGGGTTTCTTTTCCTTTTTAAAAATCTTATAATTCTTTGAAAGCATAGTGGGAAGCAAACCGTCCCTTTTGCCGAAAAAGGAAAGACCGCCCCACTTAGATAGACACTTTCCCCCAGGGAGTGAGCGTGTGGAGGAGTTGCCATGGTAACGATCCCATCCCTCATCCGAGGAAGCGTTTCTCCCCGTTAACGATCGGTCTCTCAGTCTCGGTTCAGCAAGCCAGTCACGCGGCGACGATTCGATTCTCGTTCGCTTGTCTCGCTTAATTAAAATTCGCTCTACAAGATGAGAGCGGGCTTTTCCCAGTGCAGATGCGAGAAGAAAAAATATTTGTTGTGCACAAGTTTTTGCGAAACGTAACGTGTACGGAACTCGTTACGCGGAATTGGAAATTAAATGTTTGGTAGAATGCTAATGGTACTAGTGATGCATCGGGTAAATGGGAGGAGTGATGTAGCTTCAATTAAATCAGTCGTCATGAAATGGAAGCTATTTTAAAAGCGTCAGGACACATTTTTTAAAAGTTTATAATGCCTGTTTAAAATGATATGGAAAAAATAACTAAAGCAGAGGAAAGTTTTTTTCCAATTTCGTTATGTTGGATTGGAAGTTAAATGTTTGGTGGAATGCTGATGGTACTAGTAATGTTTTGAGTAAATGGCAAGAGCGATGTAGTTTCAATTAAATCAGTCGCCATAAAATGGAAGCTACTTTTAAAAAGTTAAGATAAATTCTTTTCAGATTACTTTGACAATATAAGATATTCAAGAAATTGACGGTAATGACGAACTTTTTTTTTCTATTTCATTATGATGGATTGGAAGTTAAATGTTTGGTGGAATGCTAATGGTACTAGTGATGCATCGAGTAAATGGGAGAAATAATGCAGGTTCAATTAAATCCGTTGTCATGAAATGGAAGCTGTTTTAAAAGCGTCAGGATAAAATCTTTTTAGGTTATATTGACTTTAAAAGATGATATGCAAGAAAATAACCGTAGATATGGATATATTCTTCCCTACTTCGCTACGTGAAATTGCCAGGATGCTAATGATTCGGGTAAATGGGGGGGGGGGGAGTAATGTAGGTTTAATTAAATCAGTAGTCAAGAAATTGAAGGTATTTGAAAAGCTTCAGGATACCTTTTTTTCAAGTTTATATTACCTGTTTAAGATGACATGAAAAGAATAACTCCACAAATAAAATTGTTCTTTCAATTTTATTACGCTGCATTGGAAGTTAAATGTTTGGTAGAATACTGATGATATTAGTAATGTTTCAAGTCGTCATGAAATGAAAGCTATTTTTTAAAGCGTCAGGATAAATTCTTTTTAGATTATATTGATTTTTATGATAATATGCAAGGAAATAAATGTACAAAGTGAAGAAATATTTTTCACTTCCTTTATACAGAATTGAAAATTAAATGCTTGGCAGAATGCTTATGGTACTAATGATGCTTCTTGCAAATGGGAGGAGAGATGTAGCTTTAATTAAATCAGTTGTTGTGAAATGGAAGCTTTTTTTAAAAGCGTCAGGACACATGTTTGTAAATATTATGTTGACTGTTTAAAGTGATATGTAATAATATAACAGTATACTAAAGAAATGTTTTTAAATTTTGGGATACATTGGTCAGATTTTATTACCATTTCAATCATGTAATGAATTGTTTAATTATCCGTAATTTCAGTTCAACAAATTAATCAAACCAAATCATGCTGGATTTAGAGGCTTGAGTATGAGATGGATTATAAATAAATCAATTTTAATAATCTGTGCTCTGTACCGCAAAATAATTTCTTGGAAAAAAATAATTTTTCAATAGTTTCAATAAAGTAAGTCTACGATGAAATTTAATTCATATATTTCTGAATACCTACAATTGCAAAGTTATTGAAAATTTCATCATGCATTTTTTATCACAATCTGCAGATGTTATATTGTGAAATTTGCGTATTCCAAATCAGTATAATATTTTTTATATTCAAATATTGGAAACACTTATAGATTTAAAAGTAAAAATTTATTTTATGCAAATTCTATCTGTTGAAAAATAAATTAATATTTATTCAACTTTTGCCTCAAAATTGATCATCTGTTAAACACAGCATTTAACAAGAGAAACCTTCCAAAATTGGTTTGCTAACGTTATGTCCGCTCCACTTTTCTTTTCCTTTTCTTGCCTTTTTTGCTGTTGTTTTATCAATTACTGCTCGTTTCAGGGTTCCGAAACTAGCACGTTTAGACTTTTATTTTAGTTTACGTTTTAGTTTTAAGCACGTTTAGACGGCATTTCTTTGTTAGTACGCAGAAAGATGAGTGATTATTAGTATGTCTCATACTTCCACAAATAATCTGAGTTTACCGAATTCCTGAATGTAAACGTTTCCTCCTTCAAACTGTCTCTTGCCCTTTTTTTGACGAGCTAAATTCTTCCTGAAGTGTGTGGAAAAGCGTTGAGGTTTTTAGAATTCAAGAATGAACCGTATTTCTTTATTGAATTGTATACATCTTTATAACTAGCTGGTACCTGGCGTGTTGCTACCGCAGAAGAAATGATTTTGGAAATAACGTTTGGAATTTGAAATAACTGTCTTTTTTAATCAGCAATGATTGAAAGAATAATATTTATTTTCGTATCGGAAATGAATAGATTTATTGAAATTGAGTGATATATAAAGGAGAAGTGTAATAATATTAATTCTATTTTTTTAACTTTATTATTTAAGACTTAAGGGTTGGAATTTTTTCCCATATCATCAACAGACACAAATAAGTGCAAATAATAAGTATTCGAAGTTTCATTATAATCGGATGAGCAGTACGGCAGCGCATAAGAGACATACAGACATTCATTTTTATTTATAGAGATTCTGAATTTGTAACTCAAATCAGTTTTGCTTTTATTTTGTCTCAGAGCTGACAGAAATATGTAATTATGTATTAAATATGTAATTAGGATAATTAATTCCATGCACAGCATAAAGAGCTATTCCATCAAACTTTTTCAACATCAAAAAGTTTGGTATAACTATCATGCCTAAACCATTAGAAATTCCCCTTCCTCACTTAACTAGTCTTTATTTTTATGTAATGGCATAAGAATGTTTTACGCCCTTGTCTATCCTCTCAGTGGTACCACGAATTGAAGATGTGTTCTTTCGCCATAGTGGTTGGATCTCTTCCCAATGGAAGGTACACGAAAAGGTATGAGTCTGGCTCCTCCCATCGATGAAATCCACATCCACAGTACAAACCCATCCTTAGGAAAGGTTTGTACTGTGGCCGGTGATGGCTCTTAGGGTTCAACTACAGCTCCAGCAAGTTTTACTGTTGCGGTGTCCAGTCATTCAGTATTTACTATCGGTGCCTCTTTGCGTGGATCGGTAAGTCAGTGATATTTCTTACCCCTTGTCAAATATCATCAATTGTGTCATAGACTAGTTATCTTATAAATGAAGAAAATTAAGAATAATGACGGAATAAAAGGTTCATAGATTATTAGTCATATCTTATAGCAATATGATGGGAGAGAGAAAATGACTCTTCTTAAGAGAGATTTCAAAGAATCAGAATATAATAATGGTTACTTTTATATTACAGCTTGGTAAAGGATTTTTAGCCATGTTAAGAAATCAAAGATACATTATAAAGGAGGTATATGTCATCTTTTATTGATACAAGGGTCAATGGAAATCCTAAGAATATGAAATAAAATTCTAAATTATTGAAGTAATATGTCTTCCTTGTTGATCAACATTTAAAACTGGTCCATATTTGTATTTTGCATTGAGAGAAATTAAAATTCAAGTAACTACACGAAAGCAGCTGACAGTTTCTTATCAAAGCATCCTTGTGATTTTAGGTAGATTCCAACAAAAAAACTACCTATTACAATGGTCCTTATGACAAGATTTTGGAAATATTTCTTCAGTTCTTCACCGATCATGTTCCATAGAAACCAAAACATCCTTCGTTCATAAATTTATATGTATAACACTTTGCCTGTGTTATCTTGTGAACAAAACAACTAGAGAAATTTTGTTGTTTAGATTTTAACTGGCTTGAATTATGTTGTTAGAATTGTAAAAATTTCGGACGAGTTCCTAAATGGGCCATTTAGTTCAAAGAGGGTGGGGGGAATAGAAATTTTCATTTCGCTATTACTTTCTTAGTATTGAAGACATAAAAATAAACCCAATTACCCTAATCAGCCAGTCAGTAAGACGAATAACTTTTGTATTTAAATTTTTTCGCTAACTGCAGTATTTTAAAAGTTAGGGCCTGAAATAGGACTATCAAACTCTAACTTTGACTGTTTCTGATATCAACAATTTATGTTGCCAGATAGTAATTTAAATGTAATGCAATCTACCTTAGCCTTCCAACTTGCCAAGTGCAATTTTTTTGGAATAATACTAGCTAAAGAAAAAAATGGAAGGCAATAAAAAAAAATCTTCAGTCTTTTTTCTTCGGACTCCTGTTCTTTAACTATATCTCGACTTAATCCATTAAGACATCACTGACCACGTCCTCAGATTAATATGCAAATGAATATTTTAGAGACGCATCATCTTTATGATAATGTCCTATTGTTTGAATACGGCATAAAATGATTATCTCTTTCCTGAAATTACCTTCGTTTAACTTTACAACAATACTCGATAATTTAACTCAACTAAACCTAATTAATATTCAACATATACCATTCTATCTTCTCCTTATGAATCTTTAAACGTGTTTAAACACGTATATTCAGTTATGATAAAGATATGCGTCTCCTTATACGATATATCTCCCATACAAACCTACTCTGATCTATTTAGACAAATTTTAACAGCCACGTCACTGTTAGTGGTCGAAATCAATTTGCAGTGTCCCCTCAAGCTACAATGTGGGATTTGCACCGACGAATCGAACCCTCAATGAAATTAAGGAAGGGGTGGTAAGGCAATAATTGTCTCCCTCCCATGGAAATTGTCTGGAGGTTTGTTTGAATTCCCAAGACAGCTAAGGAATGTTTTTGCTGTTCTAAAATATAATGAGAAGATTATATAATGCTACATACATCCTAATATTGCAGTAAAATATAACTTTACAGACAAATTGTTTATTATTACAAATTATTTATTTGAAACATGCAAGTTCTATTTAATTAGTGATAACTAGTCGTTTTTCTACATATTTAATATCTTACTAGTCCACATATTATATATCTTACTTTAACTTGAGAGTTTGCAAAGATAAAATTTGATTTTTGTCGATGAAATTCAGTTTTATTTCAGCTCAGTTTGAAATTTCAGGAATTTATGTATTCTCAATAACATCACATTATTTTAATATTTTCAAATTTTAACAATCAATGAATTTATTTTGATTTCACGTAAGTAATGCCATCTGCCCATGACTTATTGAAGGCTGTGTAACATTCACAATATTAACCACACATTTTTTAATGAGAAATAGAAAAGAATTCAAACAAATTCAGCGCACTAATGAAACATAATTTCAAAGAATTAAACTGAAATAAAGATTTCACAGTTATACATTTAGAAGAGATTTAAGAAACAGAATTAAATATCAATATTAAACTTAATGTAAAGCGTTTCTCATATTTATTTATTGTCTACGAGGCTATTCATAAGTAATTAATATTTAATTTAATTAAGTACTGAAAATAGTAATATATTACAGTTTCATTCAGAATACATAAGTGCACTAAACTTGAAAACCTCAACATACAAGAAATGAATGAAAAGTTGATTCAAAAATTTCCCCTGTGAAATTAATTAAAAGTATTTAAAAATCTGTTTTCATTAAATTTTTTAGTGTTAAATGCATTTTAAATATTGAGTGTGCAGTAGGAAAAATATCTACTATGATGAGTTACAATGATTGTATTTGAAATATTAGACTTTTGGGTACAACGTTTATTAACTAATGTGTTATTATTTTCGATATATCAGAAGTTTGAGACAAATTTTTACCTGTGAATACAATTTCCAACTTTTATCATCAGGTTATTAAGAAAAAGCTTTCATTATATGAAATCGGATAGAAAAAATTCTTTTATTGTTAGCACTGCTTATAACTGATAAACCGAGATATTTTATTTCAACCCATTCCAATAATATCCATTATTACATTAAATGTTCAACTAACGAACACACGCAAGTTAATAAATAAATCAACCAAATACCTAAATAGCCTGTATTTTTAACTAAATGCACAATAATGGCTATCTCCCTAAAATGCAGAGTGCGTAAAAAAAATGTATATGCACTTTGAACTGTCAGAGAAAATTTACGCTCCGTTCTAACAAGATCAATTGCTGGAAATCGAAAATTCAAAGCAATTTGAAGCATAAATGCACTTTCTGATGCCAATGTGATTACTGTTCAAAATGGCAACCTTCAGCATAAATACATTGCTGAGTACGAGGCACCACTGATTCCGTACATCGTACCAATGTGTCCGATGTGACTCCTGCCCACACCGCTTGAATCTAGTGTGTCCAATAGAGTGTCTAGGTGACGTAGTTTGAGTTTGCACATCGACCAAGTTGTTCTACTCATAAATCCCAGCATCTCCTAAATCCATCCTCAAAATTCTAAATTTTGATCTGGTTCATCGTTACTTAACTTAAGCCACTGGATTTTCTCTTATGTGGCACAGTTACAGATGAGGTGTACAAACGTAAACCAAGTAACCTAGGCACACTTTGCATGAGTTCAGGTGATGTGTGCAGGAATCCCACTGGACATGTTGTTACAGTGTACGGATTCAGTGGTGCCTCGTATTTAGTAATGTATTTATGCTGAATGCCGCCATTTTGAACAGTAATCACATTTGCAGCAGAGTGTGCATTTATGCTTCAAATTGGACTTTGAGTTTTCCATTCCCAGCGATTGAATCTTGTACAAGGAACACACATTTTCTGCGATGGCTCAAAGTGTGTACAAATTTTTTGACGCACTCTATGTATGAATGAAAAGCATTTTGAGTGCGTAATAATAATAATAACAGAAATAAAAATAAATATAGAAATACATTTTGCACAAATATTTAATGATTTTAAATTCAGTTAAGACAGAAGTTTCAGTTTTAAATTCAATTAATCCCTTTATATATTTTATTTAATTTTGTTGAAAAGTTTTTAAAAGGATTTCGAACGAGACTTATCAAAATGACATATTTTATTGAATGAAATAAAAAAGAACTAAATAGTTTTAACAAGTTTAAAACATATATAGTTACTCACAATATTTTTAATTAACTAAATGCTGTTATACTTAATGTTAAACAATGCATCAAGACATTTGAACTGAGAGCTGCTTAGTAATGACAGACTGTAATCTTTCGCTGTTTAAACTTGCTACTGTCATTTGTTTCAGAACGTTTAATAAGATATGCTATCCATTCACATTGATAGCAACGAAAGAGAGGTACAAAAGAATTAATATAAAGATAAAAAAAGGGATCCTTAGGTGCTGTTTCTTCATTATATGCTTCAATTCCTTTAATCAAAATAAGCATATATTTATATCCATCTACAATGAAATCTGAAGGCCAATTAATACAATTTTAGGAGTTAATCGCGCATGAAACATTGTCACTCCCTAACTATTAGCAATGGAGACAACTTTGATTTTGAGACAGATAGTTTCAAACAATGCCACATCAAAAGTAAGAATAAGGGTTTAAGACTTGAAGTATCTCCTGGAGAAGATAACAAGTACAAAGTTTCAGTTCAGTTTAATTACTGTCATCCGTTTAGTATTTGATTTCGGCATTTCTGTCATTTATCATTTTAAAACGTTCTCCAACCATTAAGAGGCTAATGTCTTAAGATTCATAGCATGGAAGCTATTGGAGAATATTTCACAGCAGAAAATAGAACCCTAATAAGCTTGTTACAAACAGCTTAACTGAAAACCTCGAGTGCTTTGAAAATTTAATTTCGATATTTGAATGAAGCCCAAAGACTGTTTTAAGGCGAATCTCTTAATTTTGAATTCTTTTCAGATAACTAGGATAACACTCGTAAATGTGCTTTTCTTTCTCCAAACTTCTGAACCACATCAATTGGAAAATGTATGACCTATGAGGTCAGATTTAGCCTCCATCTGCCAGGCACATACTGCAGATCAAAAGCAGACGTTCGAACTTAGACACCTCAGACCCTGAAGCTGAAATTTTACAGCTAAGCCACACTATGTTCTGGGGAATCGGAATGTTCAAATAAAAAAGAATTTAATCTTTTCCTGATAAATGCCAAAATTTTTTCTTTCAATATTTATGATCTTCATCCTGTACTTTAAATACTGTGAAAGCTTCTACATTTTCTGCTATTCAAATCACGGGATGGGAGTCATCTACATATATCAAAGAGGATACAGATCCAGAGGTGATTGATTTATAAATAAATTTTGCTGAAATGTTTTATTAAAGCGGAAATATTTTTTTTTAAATAATTCTTAGGTACTATTTCATTATTATGAGCATCAATTCCTTTTAATAAAAATAAGAATAGGCTTATATTCATTTGCAATGAAATCTGTGAAACTAGTTGCTTTATAGACGGTCATATAGGCTGCCTTAATAATATCAGAATTTAAATTTGAGAATTTGGTTTAGTTACATTAACGCTCTGTTTTTAAGCAATACATGGACTGTTTTGGGACGTATCACTTATTTTGAACAGAGGTCAGATGACAAGGACGGCATCTAAGCTGGTACCCCCCTCACCACACCACACCACACCAACGGGAGATCGTTTGGTCTGACGTATTTAATGTACAACATACCCCTTACACAACGGTTCTTCGGTGAAATCCGGTCTCAAACCTGAAACCTTCTGGTTCCGAAGCCAAGTTCCTACTACCAGGATCCCGCAGCCATCATTTGAGTGAAGGTACTGAGTAAGAAAACGAAATAATGTTGTTTTTTAAAAAGCATTTTGTTTATTTTATGTCCACGTGGATCACGAGTCATGAGCACGATACCCGTTTTTACAAAAGATTCCTTAACGTATATATGACTTTTTGTACATTTAATTAACATTTGGTCAAACTTCTTACTATCAGTGTTTCACAGAAGCTCTGAAATAGGTGTGAAAACAAAGGCATCACCCTCACTAATATGTCAACAATTCACGAAATTCTTCAATTCTCTAAACGCATATTTATTTCGAAAAAATTAGATTAATTTTTGTATTTAACGAATGTGAAACGAATGAATGAAAATTTAATATCATTTATCTTCAGAATTTTAATAAAATACTGCTAAAACCCTGAATAATTGCAATTAAAATACAACATGAAAAATGAAAGATCTATTCAAGACCGTTAAAATTGCAAAGTCCTTCGTATTAACTACGGAGCTCTTTGTTTAATTAATAAATCAACGAATTTTTATTTAATAACTTTCATAACAAAATTATTCTTATACAAAAGGGCCGAGGTAGCCTAGTAATGAGGTGTAAGCTTTGGAACCGGATATTTTCAGTTTCGAAACCCGATTCTATCATAAAACGGTCGCATAAGCGGGTCTGGTGTACGCCGAATTCCTCTTGATCAAACGCCCTTCCGTTGGTATGATGTGGCATGGAGAGGGGAGTGCCAATTCAGGTGTAGTCCACATCATCTGACCATGGTTCAAAAGTACGAGATCAGTCCAAAAATAGCCCTAGTGTTGCTTTAAAATAGGACGTTAATATAACAAAAATTTTTGATATAAAATATCAGAAATTCCTTTTGAACGTAAGTACACAACAAACAATTGTTGCTTTTTTTTACACAATATTTTCCGACGATCAAATGGATATCTAAATCGTTGCTTTCAGCTTTTGATGCAATGTTTTCATTACTGTTTTTACACCAAAGAATCAATATAGTTGAAATAGTTTTGAATATTTAAATTTTTTTCAAAATTTTTCTGTGTCTACATAAATAATAATAAAAAAAAAATAAACACTTTATTTACTGCAATTTTCTCTAACTTATTCGATCAATTTTTTTTCAACTGAATTCTTCTGCATACCAAAACAAAGAAACAAAAATAAATAAAATGGAGAGTTTATTTCCAAGATTTAGTTCAATATACATTCTTTTGTTTGTATGAATACATAATAATTCACGATTACCATCAAATTTATTTCAACCATATATTTTAAGAACATTTTCTCTGAATTATCAGATACATTTACTACAAAGAAATAAAAAAAGATATTTCACAGACACTGGGTCCCTATATATTTTTTGAATTGCAAATACCAGAAAGAGATTTTGGTGCTATAATATTTCGGAGGAGTGCTTTACCATCACATTATGAAATTATTTATAGCTATTTGCATGATATAAACTATCTGGAAAAAGACTATTATTGCTATTATGTTTTGAGCACACGTTTTCCTCAAACGCTTTGGCAGTTTGTTTATTCGGAGTGTTCAGTCATGCATGTTATTTTCACCCTACATATTCTTAGATAAGAATATGATAGTGTATGCAATTTTCGTTATGTATTATATATGATAAAATCTGAAACAACGGGAGCATACTTCTTTAGATTTATTTTCATAGGCTTACTACATAGTTATTACAATGCACTACAAAAAACACAGCAAGACATATGTTGTCTTTGTTTTTAAATTCATAATTTTTAACATCATTATTATTAATCAATCAAAGCAATTTTCTTAAAACCATTATAATAAATTATTAAAGGTAATTTATAATTCTTTATTTATAATACAGAATAATACTTATGTGTACTGACTGTTTAACCTGAGATAGCAAATTTGGCATAAATAATGTTTGGAGAATGAGGTATGCATTCCTAGCAATTTTTTGAATGTTTAGTGGAATTTTATTTAATGAAGAATAAATTTGTGTATTATGTTGGTAAAATCTAAAACAACGGGAGCATTCTTTTTTAAAACATTTTCTTCGTATGTCTACACTATAGTTATAATACATAGCAAATTACAAATCAAGCATATACTGTCTTTACTTTGAAGTTCAAAATTTTTCAAATCATTATTATTCATCACCACAGCAAGCTTTTATAACCATTCTAATAAATCATTAAAAGTAATGTACTCATCCCAGTTTATAATATAGAACAATAGTTATGAGTATTGACCGTTTAATCTTGAGATAACAAATTTGGCATAGATTTTCTCTGGAGACTGAGAATGAGCCCTGCGAGCAATTTTTTGAATGCTTAGGAGAATTTTAATTAATGAAGAATGAATAGAGATTTTACATTTTTTTCCTGTGATAACTCGGGAAAATATAGCTCGCAAGCGCTTGCAAAAGGCAAATTGCAAAAAATAATTACCATAGAATCTAATAGCAAAGTGTTTTTTTCTGAAAAATCATTGATTAATCGCTGGGATGCGTTTAATACACAAGTAATATAATATCAAAATTGCAGTTTGTATTTTTTTATTACTTTTTTTATTATTTTTCATCAAAAACATAAAAAATGATTACATGATTTTACTAATATTATGTTTTTTCGATTATGCAAATTTTTCTTGAATTTTGTCAATTTTTAAAAATATTTTTATTGCATCATTTTGAAACAGATTTCGTTGTTGGTGGAAATTCAAATGATTTTCTTCGATGTTCCATCAAATATTTTAAAGCATGATTTAATTTTGTTGTTGAAAAGAAAGTTTTGTTGTTGAGGAAGAAAGATTTTGTTAATTATCTATGTAATTCGTATGAGAGTAAGGAAACAAAATGCCTTACTCTCGAAAAAAAAGCTGTTTGCAGTTGCTCAATCAAAAAGTCTCCTGTTCGTAATAGAAAGACCAAATGTAAGGATATTAAAATAGTTTAGGCTTAATGTCGCAGTTAGGGATTAAAACCTTTTATGTTGGGAAAATATTGAGCATAAAGTTAAATCTTCAAAATGTAATCGCTTTTGCATATAACTAATTCTACCCATGAATTAGTTTGAAACTAAACGAAATTGTTAACAGCAATTACATTTCCCTGCAGCATTTATTCATAATACGGAAAAGTATTTTTAAGAAAAATTCCAATTAATAATATTATTAAACCTATACAAAATAACTGGCTTAATTATAGCTATGTAAATATCTTCAATCTCTTCAAAACATTAACGCATGAATGTGTGTTTACTTTTTCCTTTCAATTAAAATTCTTCAAAAGAGAATTATAATAATAAAAATCTGTTGGGTAAAAACGTAGGCAATTTTTTACCACAATTATAAATTTCTCAATATAAAATTAATGTGATGTAAACAATATTTAAATAATTTTAATTAGAATTTAATTGGAATTCCAACCTTCATGTTTAATGTATTTTATATCTAATTTGACACCCTTTTCATCTCTAGTTAAAATATATTAACCTTTAGAGTTCTGAAAAGTAATTTGATGCATAAATATTTGCTGAATAAAAGAACTTGCAATTTGCTTTGAAAAAATTAATATATATATGAATTTTTTACGTTGAAGTTGATATATATAAATTTTTTTATGTTGAATTTTATCGGAAAATCGATCTACATATTTTTAACAGTCAAAATTTAAGAAAATAATTAAATAAAACAGCAAGATGATGAATTTTCTTGAATGGTGCCTAAGAGGAAATATCAGAGTGCTAAGGGTTGATTTCTTGGTTTTTTTCAGAATTTAATGCGGTGGCATTTATAAGTACATGAATTCCACGGATGATTAAAAACAATAGTGAAAAAGGACCTAAATCAACGCGATTGCACTTTAAAAACATTTTTGTTTGCATCATTAAATTAATTAACATCTAATTATGATTTAATAAAACATACTTCTATGCTTGGAGATTGACCATGACATAAAAAATGGCTGTAAGCGCTTGCAAAATGCCCATTACAAAAAATAACTACCATAGAATCTAATAGCATAATAATTTCAACATAAGTTTTTTTTAAAGCATTGATTAATCTCTGGGATGCGTTTAGTACACAAGTGATATAACACCAAAATTGTGTTTGTATGCTTTTTTTTTACTATTTCGTATGTATTGTATTAGAAAAAATAGAATAATCGTAAAATAAATTCGAAATTCAGACTTTGACTAATCTCTATTTTTTTATATTTCCCCGAGTTTGAAAAACACAATTTTTTTCCTTCAATCCGTCAGTCTGTAAAAAAAATATCCAAAAATGCTTTGAATTAGACGAATAAAATTCAATATTTAAACTTAAATCTAAATTTATATTCTATCAAATTTTGAACCAAATCTGTTCAAAAGAAGTTCGAATGTAAGTTAACACGGTAATTACAAAACAATGAGATCTGAAGAGATAATATTTGTACACTGATTTAACATCCATAGAGTAGAAAATTTGAGATAAATCCATCTACGGCTTGACTGTCTGTCGGTCTGTATTTAAACATGTAAATGCGATGACTTAAAAATGCAATGGTACTTAAATATATTAAATTTGTTATGTGATTCTGTGACTACAAATGCATTAAGGTTGTATCAAATCTTTCTTTCAATTAAATTAGAAAAACTTGTCTAAAGCCCAAATTTGATTTTTGGGTGCCATTAACCACATGCAAGAGATTAATTGCCAAATAACTCGCCAAAGTAATCTTTGGCGAGTAAGTGATATATACATGATAGATAGATGACATGATAGATACAGTAAAAATACTAAATTCACTCAAAGGTTAATATTTCGTAACTATTATACTTTATTGCCATGTGAGACGTTCTCGGGTTTGACGAGTTCATTAAAGAGTATGCAAGAAAGCTTTGGGGAGACCACTAGTTTTACAGCCGATTTGAAACAAAATTTGACAGAAAACTTCAAGTAACTGGATCAAATTTTAAATATCATTTATTTATTTTTAGTTTCGTATTATGTTTGCGTGCGGATGAAAGAATATGATTTCAATCTCCAACCAAATACATTTCAAAATTTGATATAAATCTAAATTCTAAAGTTTAAATTTGTGTGCCAAATTTTATTCTGGTTTCCTTCTTTTCGGAGTTATCGTTTTAACATATATTTGGATAATTGGACTTTCTTAATTTGGATTTTGTCCAGTATTGGATAAGTTTTTCTTTG
>JAPMOQ010027759.1:891523-910002 GCA_026543055.1 Argiope trifasciata | reverse complement strand
CTTTTTATAAAAGTCTTCATGGTTTTTTAATTAGTAGTCATAATGAACGACAGTTGGGGAAATTACTAATATTCTATTTTCAGCAAACATCGTGATCCAATTCTTTATAATATTTACAAAGAATGATTATTTTCACAAATTGTAAAATTCAAGCAGCATTATGTTCTTCATCTGTGCAAAAGTAGGTATTTGGTTTAACTCGTTTGTATATAAAACCTTTCATTATAAAGCCGTAGAAAATAAATTTCTAAACATGATTGAAACAATATGCCATTTAGAAATGAAATGTTACAATGAAAGAAATGAAACTGAATAATAATTTTTCCACGCTATTAACCAGTTAGCCAGTTTTAAGGAAAAAAACATTTTAAATTTGAATATATAATCTTTAATAGAATCTCCATATGAGAAAGGAAATACGCTATCATCTATAACTTAAAAACGTAATGATAATTTCCCGTAATTACTCTGCATTCTTCCTGTTTCTGTATGATAAGAACAGAAATTATTGGTGCGGCTCTTAAAAGTGCCCTGGAGAGAGGAATGGGTCAATTAAGCAGGGTTTAATATTGAGAATATCAAACATTTTTGCGGAATTTCTGTACAAAGAGTTTTTCTAAAATGGCCCTTGAAGAAAAGAACTAATATTTTTCTTTCTATCTTTTATTCCTTGTCAAGACTGGGTAAAATAAATATTTATTTTCGATTATTTCTTTCATTTTTTTAAAGGAAATGTATGGCTATTGAGTACAGAAGCAATAAAATATAGCATCCTTTTAGAAATTGGAGTCCTATTTCCCATGTCAATTTTAATCGAACTTGGATAGATCTTCTATTGAATTATATTGAATGCCTTCCTACATTTTCTGTACTTGTTTGCTTTCTTATTTGTCAACCGGATATTTCGCTATGTATCGAATGTATGTATACAAAAAAAGGAGTAGTAGAATCAGATAAATAGAAATAAATCGAGCAATCGAACTTATATAAAGCGTTGAAAGACGTTTATTTATTATTTTTTTAATGTTATGTTGCCATTTTGAAGCTATGCATCTTCTGTATGTGAAACATGAAATCCATGTATGATAAGTGTAATATTGAAGCATTCATTTCTATGATATTATGGCCATCTTTTAGAAAATACAGTGTTCATATTTTTTTAACATGTCAAGATATTGGAATGAAGACCTACAAATTAAGGATTGGTTGTTTAATAATCCAATAATTAATTTTATGGCCTATATGTTAATTCCCTCTTAGTAATGTAATGTCTTAGATCTGTGATATTTCAATCTTTCAAATAATCGGTTTATTATTAAATCACAAGGGGAAAAAATTGCATTCTTATTGATGCTATATTAGGCAAATCGTTTGATTTACAGTTTCCAAATTTGGTAGCGATATACTTTCAAATATCGAAGTTGATAGATCTTTCGCAATATTTCTGTAAATGGTGACGAGGCAATAAGGAAGGATAACAATATTACTGTAACCATGTGGTCAAAAGCCTCCATAAATAATAAAAATTACTTATATTGGTAAAGTAGTTGTGGCTGATGGACTATGTCGAGGTTTTTATCCATTAAAAATATAGAATGAAATATTGTTTTTGAGATTATTTTGAAGTTCGTAATTTATAGACAATACACATGATTAAAATACACACATACATAAAACAACGTGATCTATCATCTTTTTTCACGAAAGGCTTACAAGGCAAAGGAAAAATGCTGCATTAACAATTGACTCAGGATACAAGTAGCAATGAAGAGATATATGTGGCAGTCACTTTTCTACATAATCACCAAACCTGTTGAGTCATTTATTCCATCACGGGGCCAATTTGTTTAAACCGTCGTGGGAACAACCAACTCTCTGGCTATTGGGCCAGTTCTCGGCGTCTTTTTGAACATCACCGTCTGATATTAACCTTGTTTCGAATAAGTGTTTCTTCGATGTAGGGAAAAGGAAATAGTCACTTGGAGCCAAATTGGGGCTGTATGGGGGGGGGGACTCCAAACCTTCCACTTAAACGTTTTGAGCAGTTTCTCTGCCAGCTTTAAATGAACAACATTATTTCGCCACTTGTTTTCGACTCATTGCTCAGCCTCCCGTACACTTCAACAATTCGTCTCTGAATGTCCGATGGGGACACATTTTTGGCCCATAGAAATTGTATAACGGCTTGAATCTCTGTACGAGACCACTTCTCTAGTTGCCTTGCCATTATTATCGTTGTTTCAGATCTCAAAACTAACACTATCTGCTCGACCGACCCATCTTAGACAATTAGTATCATCAGTCCCAACTCTGGGTAACAACATTCTCATTCAAAATTTCTATTTTCCTAATACTGCTACTTGTAAATATTTCTTTGGATTACCCCTGGTAAATTTGGTCCAATAAGATTAGTAATTGGAACTATTTACTGATCCCTCAGGATTACTAATTTTTTAAAAATGTACAGATGGAGATCGTCAAGTTGCTGATGTTGCAAAATCTTTCAGAAGTTACGCAGCAATATTTTATGAAAATAATCTGAGCCAGGGCGGATATATAATCCCTGATACAATATAAAGGTGCCATAAGTTTTCAAATAAATTAAAAATTGTTAGAGGATGTACAGAGGAATAGTGTTTGAGATATCTCTCAAAATAAAGGCAAATGAGAGATAAGGAATCATAACATAGATATATCTAGAAAACACGAATTTTTATTTAAAAAAAACTAGAGAAATCAGACATATGGGTAGGCTGGAAAATTGCTTTTTTTCATTTTAACTTTAAGGTGATTATCATAAAAAATATTATCATATATATAGATATGTAGGTTATGCATTTCGTGAATTTAGCCTTATAAATTTAGGAAATAGTTTTTTCTCTAAACATTATTCAGGGACTTCTTTGACATCTAATTATTCCTAAAAATTATTTCTCGGTGGGATAGAATAATTACTCCTAAGATGACGAATATCCCTGAAAGGATACGAAAATTATAGAATGTTATGATAGAATAATAACAACGAACAAGAGAATATCCCTGAATATTTTCTTATTCGTTGCGTTTCCCTCTTGTATTACTATATTTATATTTCTTTTGAGATTTCATTAAAAAAAGTTTCAGTTTATCTGAATTTGTAAGGTTATTATGTATTTTGTTTAGTAATTTATAATCAGATGCTAAAATAAAATCGAAAAGTGGGGCATAAAAATTGAATCTAGACATATCTTTTGAATAATCTAAATTTCATTTTTTTAAATGTAATGAAGAAATCACCCCTGAAATGATGAATATCTGTGAAAAATGAAAAGGATTTAAGTTTTCATTCATTATTTTTCCTTCTTATGTTAATATCTCTATATTTTTTTCAGAAAATTTATTTAGAAAATTTATACTTTAAAAAAAATTAAAATTTTCTGAAAATTTAAAGTTTTTAGTTTATCTGAATCTTTAAGGTTATTATTTTGTACAGTAAATTATATTCAGATGCAAAGAGAATCGAACAGGGCTTTATGAAAATTCAATCTTGACATATCTGTTGCATCCAATCTTCAGCTTCCATTTTTTTTAAATTATGAAGCTAGTCGTAAATATAGCACATTTCTGTGGACATTATTAAGAAGTTATCCATAAAATTATCCATTATTACTATCCTTGATAGGGATTCGTATATATTTATATTCTTATTCATTACTTTTCTCTCTTACATTACTATCGCTATATTTTTTTGCAGATTTCATGTTTTAAGTTTCCAGTTCATCTGAATCTATATATGCAGTTATATTATACTCTATGTTATGTCTGAATTATAATATATTATACTATAATCCAGATTCAGATGCTAAAAAATATTTAAAAAATTGAACATGGCTTCATAAAAATTAAATATTGCCTATTTTAGGATCCAAATTACACTTTTTAAATTATCAGTCAAATTATGGGACATCTCTTAATTTCTGATTCTTTCTTAGTACAAAGATTTGTCTTTATGCCCATATAACAGCACTCTTACTACTGCATCATGCTATTTGTGCATGTGTGAATCAACTTTAAAATTTATATTTTTAAATGACTATGTTGACATAAAATACTTTTTAACTATCAATACCAGTGATTGGGGAAAGGTAATTAGGGATATAAATAGTCCTTGAAACAGATTAGTGCATTATTGAAAAGTAAATTAGTACATTTGTTTTTTAAGCATTCTGAAAACAGATACAGTAATAATAGAGGTTAAATAAAACGCATACTGCCGTGCCACGAATCCTTTCTAGATTCATGTATCATTTAAATTTCATAATCACTCAGAATTATATCAATTATTGCAGTGGATAATAAATGACGTAATGTTTTTAGACTCAAAATGAGGACCATATGTTTAAAGAAGTAATTGACGACTCTAGGCACGCGAGAATGATTAAGCATCGTCAAGAATTTCCATTTGAGGCGGATCCGCACTTCCAGATTACCAATTACCCAAGCAAACCCAACTAAACTTTTCCCATTCTTGTGGAAATAGGAAAAGCAATCCCAAGTTCATTCCGACTGTTCGTGAGATCGTTCCTCGCCGCTCTGGTGTTGGAAATTCGTCACCGTGGCACGCGACGCTTAGTATTCTGGGGCCTTCTCCATGGCGAGTGCATTTCAAGAACATTTCAAGTCTACGGTATTCTCGCCCGGGAAGATGCTGGAACTAAATCTGGAGGAACACCTGTATGTACCAAAGACGAGGGATCGATCCCTCGCACCTCCCTTCGGAGGGGTTGTCGTGCCGTCTCCATGGTAACGGGGATCTTCCCCCTCCTTTCTCAAGAAAGGCTGTGAGAGAATCATGCTTTTACCGCGTGCTTTTTTATTCATGGAGTTTTGGAAAAGTTCGCCTTTGCGCTTAAGAAACAGTCCCAAACCCGTTGGAGTAAATAAATGAAATGATTAAGATCGTGGCCGCTTCGGCAGCTGAGTTCTAGGGGGTGCCTTTGAAGGAGCATCAACCCTATCTACTAAGTCCATCCTTTGGGGAATGGATTATTTAATAACTAATAATCTTAGCTCAATGCTAAGGAAGAAGACTTTGTTGGAATGTTTAAGAGTATGAATAAAATACAATATAAATGTTATTCCGAGTCAAGCAATGTCTATTAATTTTAATGAATGCGTTTTAAATGTATCAACAATTTATGCTACATTATTTCGGTTTTCCTCTGTTAACTGCATCGATAAATCAGAAGCTTTGTATTGTCTAGAATAGAATATATTGTGTCTAATTATGAAGTAATGTGTTTCTAATCCTTAGCATTTGTTTAAAGTTGTATCTGGTCATAAAATTTATAACAACAATTAAATAACACTTTTCTCCTTTGCTTCTCAAATAAATTCAAAGTGCCATTTCAATGTTACGTCTAATGAAAGGCATATGTGATAATTTAAAATTAATAAAAATTTATCAATATTTCTCAACCTATAAAAAAGTTTAAAAATACATTATAGATTGAAATATTTTTCGATAAAAATCTTTAAAAATACATTATAAATTGGGGCTTTAATTCTGGATTGTCGATTGAATTTGTTTCGTGTCTTTGATTTTTTTTATTCATTAACTCAAATGCTGTTAAACTTATAACGTACTTTTTACATGCTTCGGATCATATGAGCACGTAGTGTTAAGCGTTAAGCATCAGTTTATAGTAAGTATGACTGAATATAATTTTTCAAGTTTTTTGTTTTCTTTTAGAAGGTTGCACGCACCCAGTGTCTATAGCAAAACAGCGATAAAATACACTTGAGTTTATTTAAAAGAAACAAATAAGTCAGTATTTTTATTGTGAAAACGGTTGTACCATTACATTTGTAAAATAATTTTTTATTCTTTTAATAATTTATATTGATTTTAATCATATACTCTTCCACAATCGATGTTAAAATCAACATTTAAACTAAAATAACCTATTACTTTAATAGACGGGTGTAATAGACGAGCTAAAATATCGCACAAATCTTTTTCAACAGCATTAAGATATTGTTTGGAAACTGCTGAATAAAGAATTCAATTTAAACTACAATTCATTCTAAAAATATGTAGGACCTACTAGCACTTTGTATAACGATCTACCGTATAACGGCATTTTCAAAGAAATCACATTTATTGCAACATTAATTACTTAAAGCTAAAGTTTTGTCTCATTATGAATTTATTTCAATGCTTATGAATTTAAAAAACTACACAGGGTGTCTCAACAGCCTTGACCGCAGCTTTTATTCCTTAAATATTGATTACAATCATATGGTGTAAATATAAAAAGTGCATAAAAAAGGTGCAAAATGTTATGAAACCGATTAAATTTTTCAGGCTAATAAACTTAAAAAAATACAAAATTTAAATTTTTATATGAACTCTCTACAAAAAAAATTCCAGTGAGTGAAATGTGCCGCATCATCTAACAAGATCATGTACAAATTTTCAGAAATTTCTCATAAAAACTCTCGAAGACATGTTAAAACAAGTTGATGGAGGGTCAATCACAAATTAAAATACAAATGTTTATAGCTTCAGTGCAGATAAATCGTCGCATGAATGTATCATAAGGAAGCAAAACATGTTTCTATTTTAGTTTTAAATACAATATTTTAAAATCTCTGCTTCCTGAAAAATACTTTAAAATTTTATACTATGAATTACAGAATATAGCTTAAAAATAGCACAATAAAAAAACTTGTAAAAAAGAAATGTTTGCATATACAAATATATACATACAGATTTTTTTTGTGGAACAGCAATTTATTTGACACCTTCTGTAAATAAAGCAGAACTGCAACAACCCCTTTGGGAGGGTTGTCTTGACATCACCGGATAAGAATTTTATAAAGTGTACAAAAATGTCTCAGACGAATGTAGCTCTGTATAGGCAAAGTATTTTTAACAAGTTATGTCATCTTTCCTTTAAGTTATTATTTATAAAAAATTTTAATACTTTTAAACCAATAAATAGCAAAATTATTATTTAGTTATCCAATCAATACTTTCTTTGGTAATTTTTTAATGACCCTTGAAATATGAGCATCCGACATGATTTTCCCTCTTTGTGAACTCAAATCTAGGCATCGAAAAGTGGTTTAAGTCAGTATTTATGTATTTCATGCATTTCAGACTTTTTGTGATAAAATTCTGAAATTTTATACCTTGCCTTATTAGAAGATGGGACGCATTTTGCTCATTGGGAATTTTTGGGGGGAAGTTTATTCCCCTGAAAATTTTAATCGATTTTATAACAATTTGCACCTTTTTTTACTCAAATTTGCTATTAATAGTACATATCTATGCTCAATATTTAAGGAATAAAAGCTACGGTCAAAGTTTTTGAGACACCTTGTATACGACGATATTAAAAAAAATGTGTTATTGTTATGATCTAACACGATACTAAATTTATTATGTCAATATAAAAGATATTTATCTTTGCAATAATCAAGAATTAATTTTTAAAAATCAATAATGTACACAGAAGTATGGAGTCAGAAAAATTATCATTCTATAATGTTTCTAATTGTTGATTTGAAATTGATGAAAATATTTTCTGTCAGCTATATTCATCATTGATTCTTTTTTTATGTCGGATTAAATAAAGGATTAAATTTAGAAAAAAGAATTACATTCCAAATTAACAGTTTCACATCCAGAAAAGCTTGCATTCTTACTTAACTAGCTGATCGTCGAAGACAGCCAGGCCTAGTTAATTTTCTTCTTATCTTTTGTTTCCATTGATTTCAGTTGATAAAATACTGATGAAATAAATACATTCTTTCCTTGTGAATTTACAAAATTCAGTAAAGAATAAAAATAATTTGAAAGTAAAAAGAAATTGTTTGCAAATCGATTAAAGTATTTAGCCTTTCTTGCGATAATAAATAAATAAAACCAGTTTTATATCATAGTAATTAATGAAAACCAGATTCGATTAACAAACAGAACTTACTATTCATTCCATGCAGCTGGTTAACGACTCTTCGGATGAATGAATGAAATGAAAACAATTAAGAATAATGAACAAATGAAAATGATTTAAGAATCCATCATTAATCAACTTGCAAAACGACAAATAAGTGAACCATATCCGTCAGAGACACTCGCTGCATGATTATTTCATATCATTATTCAAATTATCTGTAAAACAAATTTTTCTCTTCACGTCCATTTTTCTCTACATAAAAAAAAAAAATAATAATAATTTTTTTTCATTGAAAAAAGCAGTGAAAACTGAGTTGAAATCGTTACCAAAAACATTTTCACCTACTTTCTAATAAAAATGTTATCCTAGACAATGTCTTTCATGGCATGATTACGAAATACTTACCTTGCAGTAAATTTAACACTATCTTCTGAATTTGTGTCTCCTTGGCGACTTAGTTGGCGATTAATCCATAGGAATACGGTTAATTGGATTTGAAAATTGGATTCGTGTTTAGATGAATTTTTCCCAACCGACCGGAACAAAAATTTGACACAAAACTACTCTGGTAGTCGCATACCAAATTCAATATATTTATGTGATTGCACCTTCGTGTTCCCCCCTTCATGTATTCTCCTATTGAATTTAACTCAAAATCTGACGGATGATGACATTATAGATCATCAAAACTGACATTATAGATGTTAAATATGTGTACCGAATTTTATCTATCTTGTTCTCTTCGTTTTGTGGTTATCGTGTTAAGTTATGTTTGGAAAGCTGGGCAGACGGACTTCTGAGATGTTTTTTGCTCAAAATTTGCTAGGAAGCTACAAATTTGGTGTAAAAGTCGTATGGCAAATTTCATCTGTTTAAATAAAGCGTTTTAGAGTTATATTCGTCACAGACAGAAGGACAAACAACTTTGTAACGTAAAAGATCGTCAAAATTTCTAGTTCGAATTTTTCGACCATTATTGTACTTTTTCTATAACGTATGTATAAGAAAGAAAAAAGATTCACATGTCATTGAGTAAAGAAAATAACCTCGTAATGAGATATGCATAAAGGGGTATAGAAGCAAGAAGTATCCTTAATTTTCATTTTTAAAAACTGTTTCGAACTATTAATCTTACGCATTTGCAAAATATTTTCACTGAATTATCATACAATGATTATTATCGTAAAATGTATAAAATATTAAAAGGATATAACCATCTTTTAACTCTCGACCAGTCATCATATCCACTAGATGTGCATACTGGTATGGTCGCCGATTTATAATTTTTTCAGCGCTGGCTTGTGAAATAAGACTACCCTGAATTTTGATTAATTAATTTTTTATGCTATTTATTGCGATTTCATTTCCATATATGATAGTTTTCAAATCCTCGTATGCATTTATACGAAGCTTTGTTTTGTTCTAATATTTTTAGGAAAAATATTGTTTGCTTTTATTTAGTACACTGTGGCTGTTTGTATTGACTGGAAATCTGCCCATGTGGAGGTAGAATTCCAAGGATCGAATTCGCGACCTTAAGATTTGCAGTCGTGCAACATAGCCGATAGGCAAAAGTGATCACCGATATCCAGTGCTGTTACTGGCTTATTAAGGTAGCGCCACAACACTAATAAAAGATATTTTTTAAAACTTATATAATAATTATTTTCTATATATTTTTTACCGTTTTATATTATCCCTTATATATATTCAAGTGCGCAAATTAACGTATAGTCTTTAAACATTTTTTATCCTAACGATATTCTTAAGAATTTTTTAAAAACTTTATTCTTTACATTAGAAACATAAGACAAATGATTCATTTAAATCATTTTTTTTTTTTCATCACAAAGTATCTTTTTTTTTTCTTTCTTTTTTACAGATACGATTTTTTTTTTCTTTAAATATATTTAATATTCTTTTGTTACGAATCTTGTTCTGATTGTATACAAACAGCAGAATTAGTTCTTAAATAAAAGCCAAAACGAATACTAATGCAAAGAAATTTAAAAAAGAATCTTTTAAACGCCATTTCTAATACCTATGTTCTAATTTTTTATTTTCTTTCGAACATTTTTTTTTGGTATCTTTTATGCATTCACATATTAGGCCTAAAAGGCTTTCTTTACTCAGGATCCTCTTATTAAGGATTGCATTTATAATATGAGACGAATTTTTTTTCGAAATATTTGATTTTTTTTCGTGAAAATCTTGTTCTTATCGAATACAATCGTTACAATTCATAAGCAAATAAAAGAGAAACCAAGTCTTTGTGTAAAGAAATTTAATAAAAGGACTTTCAAAACCTTTAATAGTAATTATTTTCTACTCTTTAGCTTTTTGTTCGAGCATTTTCGCTGCCTTTTTTAAACGTATTCACATTTCAGGCTTTAAATGTTTTCTACCCAAAACCTAATTCTTAACGATTACAATTATAAAATAAGATTAATGTTTTATTTCAATCATTGTTTTACATCGCAAAAACCTTTTGCATTCTTTTTTTTTAATCTATGCATGTTTTCTTTTTTATCTTTCCATATATTATTATTTTTTTTGTAAAAATTCTTCTTCTAATCGTGTACAAACATAGAATTCATAAGCAAATAAAAGCGAATGCAAATATTAATGTAAAAAAATAAACACTTATATTTTCGGGGGAAAAGCGTTAGCTGAATTCTATTGATTCTATAAAACTTTCCCGATTAATATGAAAATGTAAAGGCTTAGGAACCTAAAACCCTCGACAGATATTCTGATTTCTTTTTCCAGTTAGCCGAACAGACATTTTCCCAAACTGCATTTTTAAAATCTCAAACGAATTCCAAAAACAATCCGGAAAGGATTTTTCCTCCCCTGACAATCTTGGGAATCGTCTTTTATTCCCAACTTATTAATCTCCGCCTTAATTTCGAAATCGTTTTCCCTTCGTTTCCAGCAATCTGGCAACGGTTCATTTGCATGAGAGAGCCATCTGCCGGCGAGAAAAGAAAATCCCACCAAAGCGATGGGCGATTTTTTTTTATCCTACCGTTTTCCCCGTGCATGACCCGTGGCGAATTGATTTCCATAAATTACGTCTCTAGTAATTGTTCACCGAAGCCAGAGGCGTGAAAAAAAGAATTAGAATTTTAAATTTTTTTTCTCACTTGATTTACAAAGATGCTGTGCGAAGAAAGTGCGAAACCCTTGATGTGTATGGTCTCATAAATATTTCAATAGTCAGTCGATTAATAGATGGCTCTAATGCAGGGATAATCTCTTGCTTTGATGCTGCCAAGTTTGTCAGATTTTTTTTTGTGGCTGAAGCCCTCTATCCCTGGTGGAGAAATCTTCCATATTTTCTCACAAGACGCAGCCGGTTTTCCTTTTTTAATGATTCCAGGTTTCATTATATAACCATTATTTATGCCAGTGGTTTTGTGGTATTGTGTTCTGGGATATAGAAAATACACAACGAAAAAGAGGCTCCTTGTGGAATTATTTTCTTTCATATAAGAAAATATTTTTGATGTTCTTTAGTGAATGTAAGAATCATCAATCTGTCTGCTACGCCTGCGATTCTGTTGCAAGGGGAAAAAAACTGCAATATCCTATCAGAAATGTCAAGTTATCATTTTAAAGAAAAAATCACATGGTCAATTAAGTCACATTTTAAGTCAATCCGACATAAAGAGATCATGTTCTTACATGATTCATATTTCGCAATCATGAACATTTAGAAAAGTGATGGTTTTTAACCATCTCAAAATCAATGGAGTCATAAATAAATTTTCTTGAAAAATCAGTCTAAATGGGTTTGAAACAATAACATGACTATTAGATTAGGCAGGCATCAATATTTAGAAATCAATATTTTTTGTTTTTATTTTTTTCCTTATTTGAAAATTGTTTAGGATCCAAAACTTTATCCCGACACCAGATTTTTTTTGTGGGTGAAAATCTAGTTTAAACTAGTTTGGAATGCCCCTGTGACTATTGCTTACAAAATTGTGAACTTTTAGAAAAAACAATTTTTTTTTTCTGATATCTCATAACCGTTTGAGATAAAAAAGGTTCTTATATATAATCTTGTGATATCTCGCTTTGCTGCTTGGCGTTCATTCCCATTTTCTTATTTATGCTTTTTCGGGTGACAACTTACAAACCCACCATTTATTGGCTAAGCAAAAGGATTGAGTATAAGCACAACCTCCGATAAGATGTTTATTGGAGGTTGTGATATACGGCGGACATTCGACGCAAGCTGTAACTTTTCCTTAGCGATAAGTAGCCAAATGCTATAGCCTTTTGCATTATTAATTACCCTAACCCTAAAAGCGAAACATAGATGCCTCAACTATAAATAGGACATTTTCTGCCTGTACATTTTGAAGCTTCAAAATCCACAACCCAAAGCAACATTATGTTCAATCATAATACAAAAAAAATATCCTAAATTGGTCTTTCAACATTCAAATATCAAATAAACAAGATTTACATGATTTTACTTGACACCGATTAAAATAAACTGTGCTTAATTTAGCGTGCTCTCTATAGAATTAAATAACATTTCTTCTACTTATTTTAAATGACGTCAAAACTGGGTGTTAAAATGAAATAAAGACAATTCAAATGCAATTGATTTCAGTATTTAATATCCACGATATTTGCAAAATAGCTACTCAAATATGGTAAGAATATCCACAATATTATTCTAGTATTATTGTTTTATTATCTCTCTCAAAATGCACTTCATATTTTTTCTTTCTTTTCTTCTTCTTTTAAACCATCGTAAATCAAACATATTTCACTAAATTTACTTTTACTCACACGTAACCCACTTTTCACCCTAAAAATTAGATATTCAATATTCTTTTAAATTATGCAACATAAAAACTCACTGTTGGAAAACTGAGTCAGCAAATTCATATGTTATAACTTTTGGCACCCACGCGCTCTGCTGACGTCAGTAGATATTCCTTCCGCCAGATGTTCAGATGCATAAGAGATTTTGTATGAGACCGACGTATTGCTAAAACGTCGGAGGATGGCCAAATTAATGATTGTATAAGCGCATTGTAAATAATGCATGTAAATATTATCCATAATCATATTATGTCTGTGCCCTAGAAGAAATAAGAAAGGATTATACCAAAACTGCACTCTTTTTCTTCAAACCACATTTACAGAGATGTTTTATCGATGAACCCGCGGCAGCAAAGGTAAGAGATTATTTACCTTTTATTTTATTGATTTTGGATTAGAAACTCAAAACTCACCTTTAAATATCAAAAAAATTAAGTAACAATCATTGGCATCAAAACAATAAATACCAATGAAAAATAAATTTTTCGTCGCAACAGTTCTTTAAACGTAATATCATGTAATAAAACTTAAATTTATGAAAATTATTTTCATGTAATAATTAGATGTTATGCATATAAATTCTAAAAAAATGTATAATTAAAAATAGTTAATATATAATTATAAATATAATAATAATTATAAATAGTTAAAAATAGTTATAATACTTGTGAAATTATATATAAATTAATTTTAATAAATTGAAAGATTGATAGATATTCATGAAACATCTTGCAGGAATATAATTTCTTTTGGTTGAAATTTTCTCTTTATCACTGAACAAAAATGAAACAGCAATAAAAATAATTTTACGCGAAAGGCACATAGCATAACACAAAATCTTCAAAGCTCTAAATAACCCAATTTTTAAAATTATTTTTTATAAACCACCAAAATATCGACAAACGCCAAATAAAGTATTGTATTTAGTATTTGCTACCACAATTTTTACTTTAAAATTTATGTATGATAGAGAAAATGCAGGAATTTGAACTCGAGGTTTTAATAAACCAGCGTGTTTCAGGTCAACCTGAGTCAAAAAATAAGCTTTTGGAAAATATCCTTCTGTCTGTCTATTAAAGATAACTCAAAAATATTTTGAGCTGGATGTATGAAATTTAGTTACAGGCATAGAATCAAATATCTAAGTTTTTATCGAATTTTGTGCAAACTGCGTTCAAAGGAAGTCTGTCTGTCTGGTTGTACGAATATAAACTAGCATATCTACAAATTGAAGAGAGCTACTTAGATAAAATTTAGTACTTAAATTTAACATCTGTAGTGTAGACATCTATCAAGTGTTGTGCCAAATACAACAACGGGATGACTGTATATGCTTTCAGAAGCAAGTAAATTTGAGAACTAAAAAGCACAATGACTTCAATATATCAAATTAAGAATACAGGGCAGTTTTGAGCCAAATCTTTATATCAATCAATTGAGAAAAATGCATCTAAAACACAAATTTGATTTTCGAATGCTACTAGCAGCATGCCTGGGAGTAATCATCAAAATTATCACAGAGAAGCACGCGATAATTTCAGTAAAAATGCTAAATTCACGTCAATGTATTGCAAGGCTCTCTCTGGTACGATAAGTTTATTAAAGAATATTCGAGAAGATTTTAGAGACCACTCCTAAATCCATTTCTTAGTTAAAACTACCATAAGCAAGATTCAAAGTTCACTAATTTCATTTTTATATGCAACCCCTCAGGAAGTCAATCTTTCAAAGAATCGCACATATTACGTTCGCTTAAGATATTTAACCCCAAAATTAACCTTAACGTCAAGTCTTACCAAACTCATTCTCCTGTTAGATTTATAATTAGCTTTGCTGTTATTCTTCGACTAAGTCAGCAATTACTTCCACATCACCGATTCGGAGGCTCAGCCTAAAGCTTTCTCTCCCAAAACTTCCTGATAATTCTCGCCAAGCGTCATTTTTAACATCGAGTCACATTTTCTCCAACTTGGCGTTAAAGCAAATCCACCCAAATCACACATTCAAGTTTTCCTGAATATTTAATTCTTCAACTTCGTTGCTAATTCGAAGTCTCCAGTGATGCTGCAGTTTCCTGTCCAGCATTAATTGATTACAGCGAAAAGTAATTAATTATATTTCAGTCCAATGCTTATTACAGATAGCATGAGATACAAATTATATGCGTGAGTTCTTCTCAGAGAAGACTAGTATCTTTTGGAACAGAATGTTGGTCGGGTATTATTACTTAGCTTACGGTTTTTTTTCTGTCGAAGAACGTCTTTGCGTTCAAGTTGTGGGTTAAAATTAGAATGGGTGTTGTAAGTTTTCTAAACATCAAAGAATTTGCAATAATCCTGTTTAATGATCTTGGTAAATTAATGGATGGAAAGTTTTGCTAAATGAGTATGTTATTGATTTATTATGCAGCAGAACAAAGTGTTCAAGAGATAGTTGTTGAACAAATTAGTTTTGTTATATCATTCGTTTTGGTTGTTTAAACTTTGGAGTTTGAATTGCGGAAATTTAAATTAGCAATGATTTAGCAAATAAATATTTTAAATCTCTTTGAAAATAATAGATTGTAAAACATTTAAAATCTAAAAAGTAAGTTTAGTATTAAAAAAATGTTGTCAGTAATGCATATTCAAAGAAATTGATTCGAATAGAAATGGTGAAGCAATCAAAGAAATTATACGCAAAATTTAAAAAATTATTCGTACTGATATTTTAAATGTTAAAATTTTTTTGAAAATAAGAAGAAATAGAAGATGAAGAATTGTGAAGGAAAATTACAAAGGATATAAAAGAAAATTATATAAATATAACTTTTTTGCATGACTTGGTGTTTCGCATTCATTCCCATTTTCTTCCCTGAGTTTCTTTGGATGATAACTTCTTATGACCCTGTCCTTTATTGGTAAAATAGCCGAATAGGGTACACGGTGGGCTTTTGCCCCAAGTAGTAACTTTTTTGGCAATAGATTGCAAAATGTGACAGCTTTCTTTAATATTTTCTAATAAAGCTAAAAACGAAAAATGGATGCCTGAAATGAAATAAATTGCCAATTTTAGGCCAGTGCATTTTGAGGCTTAAAAAAACGAAATCAAAACTACATCATGTTCCCACATGATAAAAAAATAGCAGGAATGAAAGTTGACTAAAATGATAGCCAAATTTCAGTAGCTTGGTAAAGGATTTATTGGAACAACAAATGAGAACTGTGACAATTTTAGAATAAAAAATATATATATTGCAGTGTATTATTGACTCTTAACTTCAAAAAGAATCAAGTAATTACACAACTTCTGCAAAACCATCTCACCAGTCATAGCAGGAATTACCGGTGACAAATAAAACAAAATCAAATACTTTCCAAATAAACCAAAAATAATCTATTTAAATTATTATTTAGCTTTATAATTCTACTCAAGAGAATTAATCTTCTATATAGGTCTGTTTTAAAATAGTTTATTGGAACTGTAGATGTTTCCATGTCGAATTAAGAATAAAAATTACTTTTGTAATCAAAAAGAATAAAGAGATAACATAGCTTCCGTCACCAGGTAAAAAATATAACAGTAGTTACCGGTCTTGTGTTTGCCAAATAAAACAAAAATAGTTTATTTAAATTATTATTTTCCATTATCAATCGATTGAAAGGACATTTAACTTCTGTACCGTCGTGTTTTATTAGAGTTTATTAGAACTATAAATACTTCCTGACCAAATTAAAAATAACTTTTGTAATAAATTATTAACCTTTCACTTCAAAAAAAAATCAAGCGATAACACAATTTTCTTAAAACCCTCGACACCAACTAAAGACCATAACAAGAGTTACCGGTCTCGTATTTGCCAAATAAAACAAAAATAGTTAATTTAAATTATTATTTTCCATTATCAATCGATTGAAGGGAAATTTAACTTCTGTACTGTAGTGTTTTATTAGAGTTTATTAGAACTATAAATGCTTCCTGACCAAATTAAAAATGACTTTTGTAATAAATTATTGACCTTTCACTTCAAAAAAAAATCAAGCGATAACACAATTTTCTTAAAACCATCGACACCAACTAAAGACCATAACAAGAGTTACCGGTCTTGTATTTGCCAAATGGAACAAAAATAGTTACTTAACCCATAACAAGCACTTCCAGTCCATTTATCTTAGTTTCTTGATCCATTCTGCTCATGTCGAAGAACACGAGAGATAACCCAGAAAAACCTGCCAACCCTTTTGTGTCCATAAAAAAAGGAACATCCCGTAAAAACTCCATCACCCTCTCGAAAGTGCACTTGCTTGCCATCCAGTAGGTTCAGAGTGGCTATCATTGACCTTCGCTGTCCCCACTGGACGATGGACTCTTTTCGGAAGGACTCTGCTGCTCTCAAGGATACATAAAAAAAAGAAAGGAAAGAAAGGACACAGCAGGGAGGAAAAAGGACAGAAAAAGAGCAGAAAAGAAGCTAACTAAGAGGCAGTTGCTTCGGCGTCATTAGCTGCGATCGGTAATGGCGAGGAACGAGTCGATCGAATCCATTAATGATACCATCTCGCGTGGAACAAAAGAACAGAAATCGAGAAGAAAGAACACGTAGTTACGAAAAGTAGATCGCCATCCTCACGACAGGTGGCAATGGAAAAAAAATGTGAAGGGGTTCTGCTATTATTAGAAAACTCCATCACTTTTTTTTTAACTCTCATCGCGCGTGTCGGAGAGTTAGAGTGAAGATTGGTTACGTTCATTCTGAAGAACACATCGTACAAGTGAATAGAACGGAACGGTGTCGTTTTTTGAAGACAGTTCATTCTTCGTTTCGTGGTTGCAGTTAATTAGAGAAAATTGTTGGAAGTTATCGAAAAATAAAATTAATGGAATGTGGAAACTATGACACTTTTATCTACAGCTGTAATGAAGTTATAGGATAGAACTAGTCATAAATTTCAGGAAATTTATAGAATAAAGGTTTCTTGGAGGATTTTTTAATATTTTGTGCTAGATAATATTTGAATAACTTTGAGAAACTGAGTTTAGATTGCTATTAATATTTCAATAGTCGATTGCTTTTCTCAAGTATTTGAGGTTATCATGAAATTGATGTTTAATGTGTAATCTTTCAGAGAAAAGGTTGATGATATCTAACTGCATGGCCTTGTAAAAATGACTGTTTATGTTCAATTTATATAATATTTAGTAGTTATATTCCTTTAACACAGAAATCATTTCGATCTGAAGCCTTTAAACTTGTATGTGTATGCATAAATACATAAAGAGGTATCGTTACAAAGAATAAAGCAGCGTCTTAAAAAACAACGGAGTATTCACTCATCTGACTATCAATATTTCGTAATATTATACTTTTATTTACTTATTTTTTGTTTTTAAAATTACATTTCAATATTATTTTGCACTTAAGCTTATATGCTTATCTAATACTATAATACGAGGAATGGTTGCCAAGTCGAAAACCGCCCCAGAATTAATAAACTCCGGTAAACTTGGTGGTCTGGGGTTTTCGGCCACGAGGAATCGATTGGCGCCGGTTTTGAAGCGCTACGGTCGAGCAGTTCGGAGTTACAGATAGGATATTTTCAAACTTTATTAGTTCGCCATAATGGCTACTTAAATTTTCAAGCGGTAAGGTGCTGCCATCTATAGCTAATATGGCGAACTAATAAAGTTTTATGTTTATGCTGTTATAGGTTT
>JAPMOQ010027759.1:876943-891123 GCA_026543055.1 Argiope trifasciata | reverse complement strand
AACATAAAACTTTATTAGTTCGCCATATTGGCTATAGATGGCAGCACCTTACCGCTTGAAAATTTAAGTAGCCATTATGGCGAACTAATAAAGTTTGAAAATATCCTATCTGTAACTCCGAACTGCTTGACCGTAGCGCTTCAAAACCGGCGCCAATCGATTCCTCGTGGCCAAAAACCCTAGACCCCCAAGTTTACCGGAGTTTATTAATTCTGGGGCGATTTTCGACTTGGCAACCATTCCTCGTATTATAGTATTAGATTATATGAATAATAAGCTAATCTTTTGACAACTTGAGAATATATTAGTTATTAGGTTGTCAAAGATGTCAAAACTGAAAATAATAATAATAATTTCTTTAATCATTATTTACTGAAATACTCTGTTTTTACTTTTTATTTTCTCGCATATTTTTGCAATGGTCAAAATATTCGAACTCGAGATTTTGACGAATCACTAAGTTATAGACTTCACTGGAAATAATCTCATACATTTTTGGGTCATAAATCTAATACATTTTTGGGACGTGTCCGTCTCTCTTACTGTGATAAAGATGACTCATAAAAGCTTTGGGTTTGGCTTTGGCTGTTGAAATTTGGTATATGTTCTTTAAAACAAAATTACAGGTTTATATCAAATTTTGAGTAAAATCTGCTCTCCGGGAATCCATCTGTCCGAAAATAACGCAATAACTACAAAACAAAGACTTAGGCAGACAAAATTTGATACCCAGATTGAACATTTATAGTTTAGATATATATTAAATTATGAGTGAAATCTACATACGTGTTGAATGCATGTTGTTTTATAATTTCATAAACACTTAAACGATATAATTGAAAAATGCACTGGCTTAAATACGAGGAGTGACTGCAGAAAAATTTTATAAGGCAAAGGAAAAATGCTTTATCAACAATAGACACAAATGGTAATTAAGAGATATACGTGGCCATCACTTCTCTACCTAATCACCAAACCTGTTGAGGCATTTGTCGCACCGCTGGAATAATTTGTTTAACCCCCTCTTGGTCAGGTCACTGGCTACTAAGCCAGTTCTCGGCACCTTTTTGAACATCACCATCTGATATGAACATGAACATTTTTTCGGAAAAGTGTTTCTTCAGTGCAGTGAAAAGGAAATACATACAAACTTAAAAAGCAAAAATATTAAATGTAAGTACAAAAGCAAAAAAATAAAACAAAAAGTGATTCTCATTGGAATGCCTGCAACACAACATCATTCATGTTGTACTGACAACTACTTTGAAGTGGAAGCAGAATATGCTTTTTTAATAGTTAATTAGGAAAAATGTTTTTTTTTTGTATGTGTAAAATCAAGTTTTTTTTTTCTGGAAAGTCATCTATATAGATAAACTTTTAAATTTTATCTAAAATTGAACATTTGATCCAATTAGCTTAAGCAGTTTCCGAGACACACGTAAAGAATAAGTTTGTATATTTACAAGAATTGCTCTTTCTTGTATATATTAAAAGTTCTAATATACTTCGTATAAGAGAAAGCAATAACATTTATTTTTAAATATTCCAGAATAAAAATCTATTTTAATTTTTCCTCGGGCTCAGTAACACTTCCTTGTGTTCCATTAATTCAAGTATTAAAAAAAAAACTTCACCAATTTCTCATTCCCCGAGACCTTTAGCGGAGTTTTGCGACTTCGAGAGTTTACTTAAAATGGACATTTCCACTCGGTGTATTTTGCTACCGGTCTGATAACACGAATTCTGTTGGCAGATCTCTATTGTGGACTCTCGTCACGACTTCAGACGATCCTTAATCCGGCCTCCTTCGAAGAATCCCCCTCTCCGGAGGGTCCTTATCTCCGCCACTCACTCCCGCGCAAATAAAATACTCGCGCCGGTGAATTGTTTGCCGGTAGGGCAGACGAAAATTCATTTAGTCGTCTGAAACTTCAATCTCTTCTAAAAATTAAACAGTTTTATGATAAGTGTAAGCCAGATTGCTGAGAAAAATTTCCAAAGCCAAAAAGAATTGTTTTACGAATACATTTTTTAAAAGTTTGTCTTGGAGTTCCAGATTAAATGTATAATAAATAATTGCTTTTATTGAATAATATATGTAAATGGTTTGATGAGGTGAATTAATTAAAATCGTCTGGAATTAAATTAAACCTTTTTATGATTTAAGTATGCTAGAGCATCGAATGGAATTTATTTTCCGAAGCCTAAAAATTATTTTTAAAAAATATTATTGAATTCCAGTTTATAAAGAATATAATTATTTTCTTTTAATATTTTATTGCCCTTAATATGTAGCATTAAGAAGTAGTTTAATTTACCAGGAGTTGAATTAAACTATTTGATGCCATGAATGCTGTGGAGAACTTCTCCAATGCCTAAAAGAATTCTTTTTAGAATTCTTTTTTTAACTTCCTTTATTATTCTATATTAATTGAAATATAATTGCTTATCTAGAATATTTTGTTATTATTAATGGATGAGATTACGAATTAATGAAACGACATTGATATCGAAATAAATCGTTTTATAAGATATTAAGCTATTTTATAAAATATAAGATATTTTAAAATATATTAAGAATATTAAAACGAAACTTCACCAAAACATATTTTTTAGAATTGCATTTATTTTTAAAGCAAATTATTATTCCAAATTAAATGTAATATAATTGTTTATCTTACATATTTTATGGTAAGTAATGTTTTATATTACAAATTATACTTTTCTAAATATTCTATTAGAATTTCATAATAATTACAAAAATTAATAATATAATCATTTTTCTTGAATATTTTATTGTTGTTAATGGATGATATTTTGAATTAATTTATAGGATCTGAATTTAAAGAATTTTATTATTTGTATGAGCTAGAACATCGAATTGAACTTAATTTCTGAAGACTAAAAGAATTATTTTTAGAATATTATTTTATGAATCTGTTTGAGTTCACAAATTAAAAACAATATAATTGTCTTTCTTGAATATTTTATTGCTCCTAATATCTAATTACGAAGTAATTTAATTTTTCTGAAATTGAATTAAACTGCTTTTTGCCATGCATATTCAGAAGAATTTCTCCGAACTCTAAAAGAATTATTTTTTAAAATCGTTCTCTTAGGATTCCAGATTAAAATATAATTGCTTTTCTAGCATATTTTATCATTATTAAAGGATGATATTAATGAATTAATTAAAATCGTCTGAATTCAAATTAACCACTTTTATGTTATATGTATACTCAGAATATTTAAATGATATTTAGCCGAAATGTGTTTTTTTAGTATTCCTTTTATTTTTACGCTTCCTCACGATTCTAAATTAAATATAATGTATTTGTTTTTCTTGAATAGTTTATTGTTATTAAGGGCTGATGTTATGAATTAATTTATAGGTTCTGAATTTAAACAATTTTATGATTTGTATAAGATACAACAATGAATGGAGCTTAATATCCGAAGTCCAAAAGTTATTATTTTTAAAAAATTGTCTTAAGAATGTCTTTGAATTCCAAATTAAAAGCAATGTAGTTATCTTTGAATTATTTATTGCTCCTAATATTTAATTTATCAGAAAATGAATTACATTGCTTTATGCAATGAATAAACTTCTCCGAAGTCTAAAAGAATTATTTTTATTATTCTTTTTTTAAGTTCACCTAGGATTCCAGATTAATTGAAATATAATTGCTTTTCTGGAATATTTTATTATTATTAATGGATGGTATTAATGAATTGTTTAAAATCGTTTGAAATCGAATGAAATCCCTTTAGGTTAATTGCATGCTGAAAATGTTGAAAGTACCTTCTATAAACTCTAAGGGAATTATTTTTAGAATTCTTTTTCTAAATTTTTTCAGATTAAATGTGCCGTAATTGTTTTTCTTGAATATTTTATTATTATTAATATTTGAATATTATGAATACACTTCTGAAATCAAAGTAAATAGTTTCACGATTTGTTAATGTTAGAATATAGAAACACACATCTTCAGCGCCTAAAAATTATTTAAAAAAAATAATGTCTTAAAATTTCACATTTAGAATAATTGAATTGAATTTCTTGAATATATTATTTCTATTAATATTTGTTTTACGAATTAATTTAAGGAGCTTAAAATCGAATTAAACCCTTTTATGATACATGTAAGCCAGAAAATTTCAAATGGAATTTCACCAAAATCTATTTTTTAGAATTCTTTTTCTTTAACGTTCGTTTAAAATTCCAAATTAAATGTAATTTAATAGCTTTTCTTGAGTATTTTATCGTTAGCAATATTGGATATGGCGAATTACTTTTTTCATTGCTCTTTCAGAATTCCAGATTAATTCTAGTAGTGAAAAATATAATTATTTTTCTTGAATATTTTATTTTTTATCAATTGTTGATACTATGAATTAATTTAGGTGATCTGAAATTAAATTAAACGTTTATGATTTTATGAGCCAAAATATTGAACGAAATAATTTCTAAAGCCTGAAATAATTATTTTTAGTATTTTTATTAGAAACACTTTGGATTTCAAATAAAAAAAACATGTAATTGTCTTTCTTGATTATTTTATTGTTTCTAATTATGAATTAATACGATTATAATTATTAATAATACAAATTCTTTTAATTCATCTGAAACTGAATTAAACTGTTTTATGTTATGAATGTAGAAGAGAACTCTGAAGCCTAAAAGATTTATTTTTGGCTTTCTTTTTATTTAACGCTCCCTTAGGAATCCAGATTGATTGAAATATAATTGCTTTCCCAGAATATTTTACTGTTCTTAATGGATGATGTTATGCATTAATTTAAATCGTCTGAAATAGAATTAAACCGCTTTAGGTTATATCCATGCCAAGAAAGTTGAAATGAACTTCTCCGAAGCTTAAACGAATTGTTTTTAGAATATCTTTTTGGAAAAGAAAGAAAAAGAAAAAAGAATTATTTTTAGAATTCTTTATTTCAAGGTCCTCTAAGAATAAGAGATTAAATGAACTGTAATTGTTTTTCTTGAATATTTTGTTTTTAATAGTTGATATTATGAATTAAATCATCTCGAATTAAAGTAAATAATTTTAAAACGCGTGTGTGCTAGAATCTGGAAAAAAAACCTATCCGACTTCTAAAAATAATGTTTTTATATTTTTAACGAATATCGCAGAACTCCAAATAAAAAGCAATGGAATTGGATTTCTCGATGTTTTATTGGTATTAATATTAATTAATTTAAATAGCCTAAAATTTAATTGAACCATTTTATTTTATATGCATGCCATTAATGCTGAATTGGAATTTTACCAAAATTTATTTTATAGAATTTTTTAAAATATTTCTTTGAATATTTTATTATTAATAATGTTTGATATCTCGAAATACATTCCTTTTTCAATGTTTAATTAGGATTTGAAATTAATTTCAACAGCCAATAACATAATTGTCTTTCTTAATATTTTACTAAATGTTTGATGTTTTGAAATTGTTTAATCTATATAAAATTAAATGCAGCAATTTTATTATTTGTGTGATCTGGGTTATCGAAAGGAATTTTATTTCCAAAACCTGAAAGAACTATTTTTTTAGGAATTGCTTTGGATTCCAGTTTAAAAATATATAATTGTCTCACTTGAATATTTTATTTCCCTAATATTTAATATTTTAATTATCTGAATCTTTTTATATCAGAAATGTGGAAAAAAACTTCTTCGATGAATATATGAGTTGTTTTTATACTTCTTTATTTTAACATTCTATTACAGTTTCAAATTAATTGAAATATAATTATTTTCATAAAGAATTTTAATATTAATAGTTGATGTTATGAATTAATTTAAATCTTTTTAATTCGAATTAAACCACTTTTTGCTGCATATAAACCAAACTTGTTGAAAGGAGTTACTCCAAAACTGAAAAAAGTTATACATTATTATATAATTACCTTTTAAGATAATCTCAGAATTGAACTTTAAAAGCAATATAATTGTTTTCCTTAACTATTTTGTTATTGTTAGAAGTTGATATTATAAATTAATTTCAGTCAACTGAAATTAAAATAAATACTTTTAATATTTGCGTATGTTAGAATATATTTTAAATAATACATCTCCGACGTTACCTCTTTAAGCTATCGAATAATAATAATAAAAGAATTCTGGAACAAGCAGTTAATTAAAATAGAGTGTAACTGATTAATATCAATTTTTAATTCAAATCCTTTCATAATTAAAGTTTTTGTTATAACGATGTTATTCTTTCTTGAAACAATAAGATTGCTTAATTGAGTCACAAAAGAAAAAAAAATGAAATTTCATAGTTTATAAACAAATAACTATTAAAGGTTTACATCTAAATTTATTAAATTAATCACAAACTTAATTTGAATTATAATTTTTAATGGAAATGAACTATTAAACTAAACTTTTATTAAACTTTTCTTCATCAAATGAAAAAATCAAATCAAATGAAATCATCAAATGAAACATTAAAAAAAGATGATTAAGTACAATCAAATTATTATTGATATTTAATTATTGGGATCTCTTGTAATTTAATGAAACAATACTATTCGCAACTACGTTTGGTACAATAATTTAAATTAATTAAAATATTCACATTTAATTAAACCAAAGGTAGTGATCTCCTCGAAACTCGTATGCTTATTTCTTCGTTCCACCTCCAATATAAGCGTGTAAACGTGGAGCAAAGCCTGAATGATATTAATGTTCATTTATTTTGAATCTTTCATATAAGCGGTTTGTGCTTCGAAATATAGTTAAGAAAACTGGGTAAATATTCGGAGACTTTATTGTTGTGCGATTGAACACTGCATTTGGAACTGAGCTATAATTATAAGAAAACAACTCCATATTGAATTTAATTTATCTAAGTCGTTGAAAATTTATATTAATGCGTATTTACAAACTAACACAACTATTGATAAAACTATTTTAAATAATAATAAGATAGTTAAGAATAAATATACTTAAGAAAACTGGGTATATATTCGGAGACTTTATTGTTGTGCGATTGAACCCTGCATTTGGAACTGAACTATAATTATAAGAAAACAACTCCATATTAAATTTAATTTATCTAAGTCGTTGCAAATTTATATTAATGCGTATTTACAAACTAACATAACTATTGATAAAATTATTTCAAAATTTTTGCAATTTAGATTATAAAAACTGTGGACCAAATTTTAAGCACCTAGTTCTTTACATTTCGTTTTTATCGTGCTCTTTTGCACAATCAGACATGCATGACGTACTGCCATCCTCGGCCCGGTGCCTATGACACTAAGTTATCAAACCAGTTGAGTGATCACAAGATGGAAGGAAGGAGAAAAAAGTGTGAAAAGAAAGAAAGAGACTATAAACCATCCTGGGATCTCCAGAGAGAATCCCAACGGTGTCAAACCCCACACAACCGTATTCAATTTTTGGTGAAGTAATTACAAGTTGGAGGGGGACAAGAATACTTAAATAAATTGTGAGTAGGGGCTGAACTTACAGGGAAATGGAATTACAAACGAAAAAGGAAAAAAAAAATAGATAAATTACAGTATGAAAATCAGTATGACATGTAAAAGAATATAAACAAATCAGAACAATCTCAACAAAACAAAGTCAGAAATCTGTAGCTTCCATCTCGGTCCTGTGATTTTGATTTCCTTCGTGAGAACTTCACTTTTGATGGAATAATTTCGACAGATTTTGACAAGTGGCATTTTGGTCTCAGTTATTGGGAAATATTGAAGACGTCTTGGCATTTATGAATATGATTTACTATGGAAAGGATCTTGTCACGTGAAAGGGTATTCGATGCAACTCTGCTGTACCATACTTTTTCGAGACTTGTTTCTGACTTTCTCATGCGCCATGAGAGAGTCAGTAAGCTTTCTGTGGCATAGTGAATTGGGATTAATGTAAAGGCAGTTGACCGGATGGAATCTGTGCAAGTATGTCGGGAATGGGTCGTATCCAGTGAAGAAATGGACATCCGCTCTGTTCTAATTGACAGCGTAGAGAGAAACGTTTGACATTATGTTGAATATGGACCGGCCTGTTTCGTCTTCTTCCCATTCCTTTTGCTATTTTTTCATCATCTTGGTTTAGAGGGTGTTCTTCAGATGACATCTTGGAAGCTTCATTACATTCTAATCTCGATTAGCACTAGCCGCTGTTTTGGATAGTTTGTACTCCGTTTCATTCCCGTCATAGCCTATTTGTGCCTTGATCTATGAGATTTTAGCGTGATGATTTATAAGAAGTGTGAACATATCTCCTGCTAATTGGCTACTGGATTTTGGAGAACTATGCGGCTTGTATATTTTCTTTATTGTCGACATAAATAGTGACTGGATTTGATGAAAGGAAAGAGGTTGCATATTTTACTGCTCTACTGAGTGCTAGTAGTTCAACTTGGGAGACCGTGTTTTCTTTCAATAGGCTAGTTGTCCCTGGTATGTAGAGACCACATCCTTCACGACACAAAATGCATCTCTTGATGAGGAATTTGATCCATCTGTATAGATCCCGTCCTAAATTCTGAGATCCACCGTTTTCAAATGAAATTGGATGTGCTTGAAGTTGTTTGGAGGATGTGACGCTCTGTGTTCGAACTCGTATGGGTTGATATGTGCCATATTATGTAAGATTTTACAGTATGTGCACAGTTCAGCCATTCTTGCCATTATCTAGAGCTGCAAATGAGGTGGAGTCAGGACAAAGATAACCTGAAGTGCCAAAATAGGCTTAGTCTTGTACTCCCCCCTAATTGCTAACAGTAAGTCTCTTCGAATGGCAGAGAGCTAATCTATCAGTTGGATGGAGGTACAAAACTCCTGCTCCGTGTCCAAGTATCCTTTCAATGATTGTCTTAGAGTTCCAATGCTCCCTGTTTCCAATGTTCCTCAGGATTTGCTAGCTATTTTGAGAAAATTGAAATGATGTTGTTGCTACATGCTTGAGGTAAGCATTTCAAATTAACTTATCATCAGTATGGACACCTAGGCATTTAATGGCATGTGTCTGATTTATTCTTTCCTGCCAATAGATTCTGGATTATGTTGCCCATTTTCTAAACAGACTAAATTTGGATTTCCCCATGGACATTTCTAAATTATTTAAGTCAGCCCAGGATATGAATTGGGCAACTGATTATTTTCTTTTGTTTTGGCTTTAATGGCCAGAATAAAATCCTCGGCGAATCCTTGGATATTTGTATGGACAACCAGGCTTTATTTAGCTCCAAGTCGTTCGGTACTAAGCTCCATAGAACTGGACCACTGCATGATCCTTGGGGGCAGCCTTCTGCTTCTGTTTTCTTATAACCCAGTCTTCTTGTGCATTAAGAATTATATTTCTGGTGTGTAACAAGTTTTCAAAGATATTTTTTAAATTTTGGGGGCATTGGAGTTTATCTAGATATTTGAATATTGAAGGGTGTTGGATATTATCAAATGCCCATTTAATGTCCACTGAAAGAACCAGAATATTGTCTTTTCCTTTTTTTTCTTTCAAGATCTTTTCTACAAGTTCTTTAAGAGCAGCATTTATGGATTTTTCTTCACAGAATCCAAACTGGCTTTTGTTGATGTATTTATTTGACTCTAGAAAATAAATAAGATGCTGCGTGAGTAATTTTTCTAGAACTTTTAATATAGTAGACAAGAGAGCTATTAGTCTGCACGAGTTGCCAATTTAAAGGTGTCTTCAGTTTTTTGAAATAGGAAAATATTGCTTATTTTAAATGGATCCGGGAATTTTTATAGGGAAAAACATTTATTAAAATATTCTTTGAAGAGGTTGAGAAAATTCTTGTTTATTGTTTTTAGAATCAGATTACCAATACCATCATATACAGGGGTTTTTACATGAGGAAGAATATCAGTGATCTGTTCTATTTCTTTTTCAGTGAAGGTGCAGTCATTAGGATTGGAGATGATTTCATGTGTTCAAGATAGAGTGAAGTTGGGAATGACATATACCTAATTTCATTAGTCTATCTCAAAATAATTTTGAATTGTCTTATTCGCAATCTGACTGACGCAATTCCAAAAATGTGTTTTTCGGACTCAAAAAAGGCCTGGAACGTGGAGTTTTATCAAAATCTCAAGGTTCAATTTTATTTTGATTACAATATTTTCTCTTTGACTATTTCTAATATGAGAAATATACATTAAGTAAAATATACTTTGTACATATACATTAAATAGATATGAGTAATAATTATCTAAGGTATATAAATATAAACAAGATTTTAAAAATTCTCAACTAATTGTTGATATAATAACTAAACAATGAATAATGGTGGGAAATAAAAATTAAAATAATGAAGATAAGAAATAAGTTCAACAAATATTTGAACACTGCAATTAATTGATCTGACAATAAAAATGAATAATTACTTTGTTGAATTAATTTATAATTAATTACTACTAAATTAAACAAGATGGTGATCGATTTGTTTGCTTTAAGAAATCCAAGACTCATGAGCGCCTCTTATCGTTATAATTAATCAGTTGCTTAAATTAATTAATAAGCAATCAACATATAATATTAATCCATACATAATTTAAATTATTTAACTAAATTTACAGTATTAATCATTGAAAATTATCTATTGAAGTGCACTCAATAATAAGGCTTTACAAGCTTAATAATTTTAAGCAGTATATAAGAGATTAAATTTAAATTATCGCTTTTAAATTTAAATACAGTGAGATATTGTATGCTGAATGATGCATTGATCAGAGATATCATGCTGAAAGGATTATCTTTACAAATAATAAGGGATCAATGTGTGTGCTGTAGTTGACACTTTATGGACCAGACCATTTAACTTAGAACTGACGGCATATACGAGAGGTGATGATATTCAACTGCAAGTTGTCAAAGAAGCATTTGGGCAATTAAGATCAATAAATATACACAATTTAAATAGTTCATCTTAAAATACTCCATACTAAATCAGCAGCATTTATTAAAAAATTAATTGATAATTCTTGTGTAAACATAAAAAATAACGCCAATAATCTTAATGATTAAAATACCCTCTTTTATTAATTACATAAATGATTAATGATTACTTAATGATTAAAATACAGCTCTTTAAAAAATGCCATTTTCCGAAATTTGGTATGAAGAAGGCCTAAAATGTATAAAGATTAATCTATAATTTTAGAATAAACTTAAAAGTAAAATATAAAATGTATATAAAAGTAAACAAGAAAGCTTAAATTAAAATATCCGAGATCAGTTCTTAAAAAATGTTCATTTTCCAAAATTTGGCATTTAAAAGACCTCAAACTATAAAAATTAATGCATAATTTTTTAATAAATGTAAAATATCACTAAAAATGAGTACAGGCCAAATTAAAAGTATAGGAAAATTAAAATATCTTAGACCAATTCTTTAAAAAAAATGCCAGTTTCAAACATTTGGCATTAAAAAAGAGCTAAAACCTACAAAAATTAATCCTAAATTTTTGAATTAATGCAAAATTAAAATATCGCCAAAAGTAAAAACAGGTAAATTAAAATATCCGAGTCTATTTCTTTAAAAAAGATCAGCTTCCAAAAATTTGCATTCTAAAGACTTATATGGCAACTCTTACAAGTATTGATTCGTATATCTTGACGTATACTTGTTGATTGGTTATCAAAATGGGATTGAGACCTAAAGCAGCTAGGACAGTGCACATGTGTTAATTAAAACTTGGATGAACGAAATAACTAACAATATGCAAGTCTAAATAATCCTTCCTTTAACTCTTATACATATCTTTACAGAAATTACTCCAAAATGCACTTTATTTCCATGGATAGAGAAAAAAAAATAACTTCCATAATATTGAAGAAATATTTCGGCTCATCTTATATTTTTGCAGAGAGTTTTTCAAAGCAGTAAGGGAAAAGGAATATTCCGATGTCTAAAATAGACCGTATTCCGTTCGAACGTTCCTGAAATTGAACTCAGTTCTACGAGAATGGAAAGGGAAATTCGCTAAAGTAAAAGAATATGGAAATAACGCGAAATATATACGGATGAAAGATCCCGGTAGCTTTTGCTTTTATTAAATTCAAATCAGAACAGTATCTAGAAAGGTCAATAAATTCAATCGAAGACCGTTCTTAAAGTATTTCCCGCTCTAGATCAGAACAAACATCGAATGGCTTTCGATAGACATCAAAGTGTGCTTAAAAAGTTGCATGCAAATTTGAGAACTCTTTTGGAGCATTCCATTCGAAATATTCAACGGGTGAATCGGATGGTTTTTTGGTAGAAGATTCTGCTTTTTTCCTAACTTTTTTGTAAAAACGATAGCGATGATCAGTTATTTTTGAGTAGAATTCAAATTATTATAATCCTATCACATCATTCATGTATCTAATAAATATAGCAATCAGGCGTAGAATCGGGAAAAGGTACTGAAGCAGAAGATTCTTGTTTATTAAAAAATGGAATTCCTCAATGAATTCCTTGTATGGAATCAAAATCAAATTCAAAAGTCGAGTTTCTTGTCTTGCATTTTAAGAGTGCTAAAGCTACAATTATCTTCAATGTCTTCAATACTTATTAGTTAATTATGGCGAATAGAGCATTTCTCCAGCACTCGTGTTCCTGCATTTTAAGTTGTTTCAACGGTCGCCATAGGAAGATAAGTCAATCAGAGAAGTCTTTTTCATCAATTAATGGGGACTTGGCTTTAAATAATGCATTTTAATGCTTCATAATCCAGTCGATTTCAGTCAAAGAAAAGTGGAATTTTTTTACTTTGTTATAAATCGTAGTTAGTCAGTATTATTTTCGAACGATCTTTAACATTTATTAATCGGGATTAATTGATTCCTATTAAACATAATAACTACTGTTTTACTATTACAAAAGGCTTTGAAATCCTATGATATCAACATGAATTATTAATCAGGACTTAATAGTTAATCCAGAATACTGAATTTGAATCTTGTTAAGTTCTGCCATAGAACATTACTTATGTTATTTATCAGACAAAATAACACACACCTTTCTATATTTAAGTTTTTTTTAACTGAAAGTATGTATTTTTTTCTCTTACGATTTGGAGATTAGCTACTGGAATATGGTCAGATTGGATTTTGTTTGATAATATCAAAAGAATTTTAATACAAATTTTGTTCTTTTTAATGAAATTAAAATTCTCCCAATTTGAATAACTTTCCTGTAGTTTATATCATATTTGCAAACGAGTGATAATTTGAATTACACGGAAGTGGACTGCATAGAAATTTTCCTGCGATAATGTCTTGGGAACCATTTGCAATAGATAGTCTTTAGAAAGAGTAAGAGATTGGAAGTTTGCCAAAATGTAATTATGCCTATCGGTGGAGTTAATCGAGAACCTTGGTAATAATGGATCCATCAAGAACACAGTTTGCATTTCAAAACTTGATATTTGCTATTTGGAAAATAAAATAATTTTAATAATTGAATATAAAGCAAAATAAATGTACATTTTATATAATAAATAAGTAAATATGAAGCAAAATTTGGTTTTGCTTTTCAGTGGTGATAATCGATTGCGAACTTTGTAGTTACAAACAGAACACATAAAGTGAAAAAAAAAAATAACATGACACATTAACTTATTTTTTACAATTTCTGTGATTTATTATTTCATTTTATCATCAGGAATAGATTTTAAGAAGACTGTATTTACCAAATGATAATAACGGATTCATCAAGAACATAGTTTGCTCTTTGAAAATTGATACTTGATGTTTGAAAAGAAGTAGAAGTCTGAATTAGGAAGCCATAAAATAATATACAGAACTGAAAAAAAATCTCGATTTACTGAAAAATAAAATATTTTAAAGAAAACAGATAAAAATAATTACAAAAGCAACGAATAAGATAGTCCACTTATCGTATATTGACATTTATTTTTTTGGAAAGAAATCAAATTCAAAACATTTAAAAAGCAAATGGCATTGTGGTATAAAATGGCCGATTTGCAGATCTGTACTATAGTATTATTAATGCAAAACAAGGTTAAAAATTGTAGAAATATCTCTTGATTCTTAAATTTTAAAAGATTAATTGATTAATTTAAAAAAAAATCAAAGTTTGAAACTTTTTTTCAGAGTCCTTTGAAAAAATTAATAAAAATTAAATGTCGCACTCAAAAGAAGCAAGATCGACATTTCCTT
>JAPMOQ010027759.1:844585-866943 GCA_026543055.1 Argiope trifasciata | reverse complement strand
AAACTGTTGTGCAAAACTATTATGTGTATCGAGTTGTAAACTATTGTGTATTGTGTCACAGATTTTATAAGGTAGTTTATTGTTATTAAGGCAGTTTATTGTTTATTGTTATTTATTATTATTATTACAAAAAAAGGCATAAATAAAACCCAGGTAACGAAACATTTTGATCTAGAAAAGTGGCCAAACATTTTCTTTTCTGTAATAACAATTAGCACTTTTTTTGTAAATATGTTTAATCACTCATTGTAAGGGTGATCGGTAGATAAGTCATAACAGTTTTGGTGATAAGTTAAGATCAGATTTGAATTGTTAAACCTACATACATGGATATATACGTACATATTTATAATGACTTTTATTTCTATGAAAATTGTATTATGCTTCACATTACCTTATGATAACCTTTTCTTTCTTCATCCATACGTTGAGAATTGATGTAAAATTTAATTAAAATCCGGCCTGTCGTTTAAGAAGAGATGTGGAAAATACATACATAAATATCTATAATGACTTTTATTTATATAAAGGTTGTATTATGCTACATGTTACCTTATGCCAGATTTTCTTCCTTCATTTATATGTCAAAAATATTTTGAGATAAGATTTCGGAATAATATTTTTGAAATTAACTGTGGAAATATCACGGGAACAATTCATTATTTAAAAACCCGAAAGCAGTTAGGTCAATGTTAGGTCAAGCAGCAGAAATCATCGTATTGGAGTAAATTTATACTCCATCGTATTGGAATACAAATTTATATAACTGAACTTAATACTTTTGCTGATATGACTCACATAAGTGATTCGGCGCCCTTCCGTCTAATTAGAAGATTCCCTCTCTTATCGCTTGGTTCCAATATAGAAGGAAGTCATTTAATTAGGAGTAAGTATGAATCACAGGCGTGACACAAATGACGCCAAGGCAGAAGCCATACACGATTAAAGCACTTATTTACTGAATTTAGATAACTCTCGAATTCTATTTTATCTATATCTATTGATCTATTTTATTTAAATAATTCTTTAACTAATTAATTAATATAACAAATTCTTAAAATGCAAATTTAAATACTTTTTTTGTTTTGTCCGTAATTATGAATTAAATCGTTAGACGAAATATTTAATTCCATAATAATTTATATTTATTACTTCATTTATATTTTATTCACTTATTTTGAGAAACATAGATAAGAATTATATCATGAATATTATTATATGCTTCATTGAATCTTATAAAATATATATGATTCTTTGAGGATACTCAAATATCTGTATAACCCAATATTATCGGGAAAATATAAAATGCTGTTAGTATAGTTTTTATATATTCTAGTTTTAGTAGAATATAGAAAAAATAGACTAATAGCATTTTTTTTTCTTGATTATATTGGGAACTTTTATTTTTGGCCTGTTATAAACAGAATAATATAATAACTATTATTTCAGTTCTTTAAGCTGTATTTGAATTTGAAATTGATGACAAGCAATTAAAAATTAATTTAATACGAAATTTTAAAACTTTGGCCCCTCTCGGTCACTATTTAAGACGTTGCATCATTTTGAAGTTTTATTATTTTTAATTTTGATTGTTGAAAATACCTGAAGAGTGATGAAAGTTTGTAGATATAATTTTTCAGGGAAATTCAATTTAAAACAACTATATATATTTATGTTTTGGAGCAATAAAGAAGGATTTGTATTAAATGAATAATTATGCACCAAATTATTTTTTTTTGGGGGGGGGGTTAAATTATAAGAAATCAAAAGAATATAGTAGCATTATTTGTATACTTTTTCGTTTGTCTGGAATGACAGCAACTATGTTGACTAAAAAAAATTTCCAAATAAGCGAATGTATGCTTTTAAAACCATCTTGTTCATGTTTTGTTGATATTGAGCATACGAAGACCATAAGTCGAGCTTAACATCTAACGACGCCAGTTAAAATATCGAAAATCGCACAGACGACTTAATATGCTAATCATTTTATATTTCAAAAGTGCAAAGTTAATCAATTTTTTAAAATAATCGAAAATATTATAAGATGTGATGAAATATAACTTCGAAATATTAATGCATATCTGCTTACAATGAAGGTTCAAAATTTTATGTTTTGATATGGATGTATACGTTCGACAATTGAATTTTCTTTGTCTGTTATCATTTGGCAAAGAATTTGCTAAATTAGGCAAAACAATCAAAGGTTGTAGAAAGTACAAGAATTACAGCAATATCTCTATCTCTAAATTCTACAAATTCTGTTAGAAAACTTTGTGCTGTGTCACAGAGACTATACAAGAGAGTGTATTTATATTAGTTGATTTGCTGTGTGGGTGTTAATAGCAGAAAGAGCTGTTTAGCTGTTTTACGCTAAAAACTCTACTACTGTTCGCTGAATAAATTAGAGATTTACTTTATCCTTTTGTGTGTATCGTTTTTTAAAATTTTTTACATCTGCTTGTGTTTTCTGGAATATATATAAAATAAAACGTCATTCTTCAATATATATTTCATTGAATTTTTTTACCGCATATTCTAGAGTTGGAATGGTATCTGGGTTCTCTGTATCAGGTACAAATTGATTCTTATATTCCACTGTCCTTGCTACAGCCAGTAACCGATTTTGTTCCCCTCGAAATGAAATCAGGTAGCAAATAGGTATTGGTTTTTATCAGTCCATTCTAAACATTAGTTTGATTTGATTGCCGGTTTTGCAAAATAAAGAGTAGATTGGTACTGAAATTCGATTGCACCTGACATAGTTATATGATAATAGTTATCCCTTTGCTGTATGTATTTTAAAGATATTAACTGTTAATAGCTATTTGTTTTAAGGACTCTTTTCTCTGCTCAAATGCTTCGTTACATTGAATTTTGTTTGTTATTTTCAATTTTGTACTTTGTTTTCAAAACATCATTAAAAAGTATGAACTTTTATAAAACTTAAATAGCTGACCGCAAGAGTTTTATTTACTTTTTCAATACTTAATCATTTATTTACAAAGAGAACGCTTTTATTTTTAAAAATATCATCATTTTCTATTCAAACAATTTTTTTTAAAACCTAATAATTTCAAAATTTTATCATTTTTCGACGATTAACCCTTTGCACTCGCGTGGTTCCCCTCGGGCAGTACTCAAAGTAGTACCTCATTTTGAAGTTATACATTTTTTTAAAACTTTGATCGATAAAAATATTTTCAGAATGATAACAAAATGTAAATGGATTTGCCCATTATTTGTTCAGGAACTAAATGTCAAAAAACATTGTTGAATCATTTTAAGGATTAAAATTAGTAAGTTAAGCCTTTAGATATTAAACTACAATCCATTGTAATAACTAAGTTATTAGTCATTCAAAAAGAAATTTCTTGTAAAGAAATTCATTTTTTAAAAAATTATAAGTTACTTTAGGTATGAAATGAGAATTGTCAAGAACGGTTTTTGGTGTTTTGCAGGACAAATTTGTGTAAATTTATTTCGAATAAACAACTTCGTCAAAAACATGAATTTGGATGAAAATTAATATTTTTATGTTTTTTGCAGTTTCAAAAATTAGGTATATTTCTGTTTCCAGTAGTATCTTTATTTTATGTCTATATCAATCAGAAGCAAAAAAAATATATATAGCAAATTATCGATATGAAAACGATGCTTATTCATAAGCATTTAAAAACTTTACATGCATTTTCTGATGAACTTGATTTATTTAAGGATTCTCTTGTATGAGTATCGTCATATCAGAAAAAAAATCATGATATCTCAATAAAATTTATAATTATGTTATGCAGAACTTAATGAACTATGAATTTGATGTTGATTGCTCTAGAAATGGATGTATGAGTGTTTAATATAAATGTTGTTGAAAATAATTCCAAAATTTTATATATAATTTCCTGTATTGCCCGCAAAAATTATATATTTGAATATATTCCTTATATAATCGTTAATTACTATTTAAGATATTTTACTCATGTGATGTTAAAAAAAAGAAAAAATTGTAAAAAAAAAAAAAAATATATATATATATATATATATATATATATATATATATATATATATACGATTTAATAATTAGGATGCAGATGGACAGTGAAGAGACTTTCGATGCTGTTACGTCGTTTTATTTCATCACGACGAAGAAGGCATGTTTATTTACAGAAGGAGCTACGATCACACAAACAACACAGCGAGAGAAATGAGGAATGAGAGAAAACTCTCGAGCATTTTATCCCGGGTCTTAAATAGCTTATTTTGATAGGGAAAACCTTGTTTACAGTGCTTATAGACTTTTAAGTTCCTCATAGCAATTTCCGCAGTAGCCAATCTCAAAGCCGGAGAAGCACAGGGATCTTTTTAACTTAGAAAACGATTTGTTTATATCAGCAACTTTTATCAATCACTCACAGCGTGGGATTCACTAAATCTAAACATTTTTACAAAGTATTTCTTGAATTAATTAAGTAGATAACGTAGAATCGGATCAGGATATAAAAGAATATTTTTAGAATGAAGTTATTATGGGCTAAATTAAGATAATGATTTAGAAATTAATTTGTATTTAAGCTAGAGGTTAAAATATCATTACATATATATATAATTTCAATTTTATTCAACATTTTATCCTTACATTAAGATTTATTTATCATTATGTAAAAGCATATTTCGTAATTATATTTGTAATATTTGTCTTTATAATAAAATTAATGCTCACATTATTATTTATTTATTTATTTTGTAAAATCCCTTCTGAAGCTAGTTGGATATCTTAAACCGGCCATTTCCTCTACTTAATTCTATGGATCAATTCCATTAAAAACAGCTTTCATGTAATAGAAAAACCGAGAGAAAGTTTGAAGACCTGAAATCACTCAATTGTTGAGAAACAAAACATGGTTAGTTCATAAAAATGCACCATCATCAATAAATTCGAGCTTCGAACGAGGGAAAATGTTGGCATGTCTTCTCGAACGGAAAGGTGCGGCGGTTAGAAAAATAAAGCAAACTATGACAGCTGAAGCGATGGGAAGGAGGCTAATGCATACAGAGGTGCACAGTGCTCGTAATTCGACAACTGTACGTCTGTCTTTGTTTCTTTCCCGTAAACATTGCCACTATTTTCTGACAGCTGACAACTTTGGAATCCGCTCCGTTGAGAGAGAGAAGCGAAGCGGGCGAAAACAACAAACAAGTTGAAGTGTCTCTAATGCATCGTTTTTGTTCTTTTTTTTTCTTTTTCGTCTATTTATTTCTGCTTTTTAGGAGGAATGCTCAGCACTTTCATGACATGAATAAGAAACTTTTTGTGGAAGGAATTAATTTTGTGTCAGTTTGGTTCTTATCATCGCAGTTTCTCTTGTATTATTTCGCAGCACTGGGAAGAGGATTTATATTTTTTGTATGGCAGCATTTTTATTGTTATTCACTGTAACGAATCAGCTGCAAGTCAGAGATGCACTCGAGTCTGATACGAATAAGCTAGCGTGCTATTAACATTTTATTTTATTATTACGTAAGAAATGTATAGGTGGCAACGAATAAAAATATAACGGAGTTTGAAAAATATGCAATGGCGTTATTGTTTCATAAAATGGTTGAAAGGAACAATTTTTAAGTATATGTAGGTACTAAAATTATTCATTTTACCAGCAGCTATACTTTTGCTTAAATTCCTAACAAAGAATAAAAAATAAAACGGATTTCGAAAAATATGCAATGATGTTATTGTTCCATAAAACGGCTGATAGAAATAATTTGTATGTATGCATTGGAGCTATTCGTTTTACCAGCAGTTGTACTTTTGCTTAAATGCCTGGCAACGAATAGAAAATAAAACGGACTACGAAAAATATACGATGTTCTTGTTTTGTAAATATATGTATATATTTTATACATTTAACCAGCGGCTAGTTTTTAACTTAAATTTCTAAAAACTTCTCTAGCCTAAATAATACAATGTCTATGTTTATGTAATTATTATTTGTAAAAAAAATAACTCAATTTCTAAGGTGCATCGTATTTATTTGAATGAAAGATATATTTTTATAATTTTATTTTGTGTAGTAGGAATTCCAAATTAATATCAATGTGAGGAATTATTTAACTTTTATAATTTAATTTTTATTTCAATATTGCTTTCTTTTTTATAGATTTTCTTGACTTATTTTGAAGAATGCGGTCACAATTTACTCACTGTACATTTTGGTACTTTATTTCTATCTTTTTGTTTGAATTCTAAATACCAATTTTATTTTGATTAATACAATAAAAAAAATTGGGTCGATCTTATTTTAGCCCACTTTTGGCGACTTTTCCAAAATCTTGCCAAATAATCAGCGATAATGATTCTAAAATGGCAACCCTTAAAACATCTGAAGAGAATACTTCAAATACTTTCAATTTGGCGAGATTTTGAAAAAGTCGCCAGAGGTGGGCTAAAATAGGATTTTACCAAAAAATTATGTTATCTAATGAATTTTAATCAAACAAAGTTTAATAATTGTCAAATACACTGGCTTAATCAGATTTAGTTTACTATGGCAAATTACTTAGGTTGAAGTAAAGATTAGTGTGCTTCTCGAGTTTGCCGCCAATATGGCGACACAACGAAACACTTTTGTAGCAACCCTGATGCCGTTATATTTACAACTTGTTTCAATGGGTGAGTTGCATATAAACTTCATTTATTTTATGAAAAATGTTAAATTAAAAATAATAATAAAAATATCGATTAAATACTTTAATTTTATTTTTTATTATAATTAAAAGCTTTTTACAGCTAATAAGACACTGTAATTTTATTTTTAATGTGAATTCAAACAGAACATGCGTGTTATTTTGCAATTTTTAATTGTCAGAATGCGCTTTAAAAATTCGTCTGAATTCTTACTTCACGAAACCGTCCACATGCTTTCTTTAAAAACCTTCTGTAATGGAATTCTTCGCAGTTCTTGTAATTCTTTTGGTGCTGTAACTGTTGGTTTCCTTAATAATTTGTTTTATTTGTACAAGAATGGATGTCTGGTGAATGGGATAGTAGAAGGTATTTTGAATCTGCAATCAATCTAGTGAAGCAGTAGGATGCTTTTTAAGTTGAAAAATTCTACCCGGAGCCTTCTTCAGATGCCAACAGGCATCCTGTGCTCTAAATTTTACTCTTTATACAACAGACCGGCGCAACCAGTTTGAAAAAATGTTTCATAATTGTTAAACTATGCAGTGATCTCAAAGGTTAAAATATATAAATAAAATTTCAGATACAGATTAAATATATTTCAGATTAAAATAAAAATTACAATATTTATGTCTAAAGATCATCGTTTTAATGCATAAAGTGATAACCATAACTGTTTCACAAATTATTTATTTTATCGGCTTTCTTTATTGGTGACTTGGCATCCTTGGCGCAATAAGGGGCATACTAAATTACACTTGTACCTTATTTAAGGTTATGCAGATGAGCAGAAAGATATAATTTTGTACATCTACGTTCCAGGAATGTTAAATGGAATATGATAAATTATTAAAAGGAAATTATTCGAAATGTATAAATTAAGTATCAATGTATAAATTAATTCATATTTTTAATCGAGTTTCTTTCAAAACTTACTCTACATACTGCATTTTTTTAACAATCAAATTTTAAAAATTAATGTTATGTCAAAATGATGCATTGTTTTAAATGATGAGTGAAAGTCAATCATCCGAGTGCAAAGGGTTGAATTATATAGCTTCTCTTAAAAAGTAAAACAGTTTTCGTCCTCACTATTTCAGTATTTATTCTTGCATAAAATGTTGTTAATATATTGCTTGCAAAGTATTAAATATAAGATATATTGTAGACATATATCTTTAAGATAATCTGAGTGGTGTTTTGAAAAAAACAAAAAAATGAAAGTATTTGTGATGTATAAATAAAAGCTGTAGTTTATTATTGTTGTTTATTGAAGCAAAAACTAATACAGTAGAATCTTTCAATCAGAATTTGCAACGTTTATTTGAAACTTATTTATTTTGAACGTATTTGAAAACTTATATTTTTGAACTTATTTTATTATTTGTAACTTATTTATTGGAATATATTTTATTTGAAATAAAACAAAAATGTAAAACAATCCTGATGCATCTAAAATAGTTTTCAATTTAAATTTAATAAATTATTTCATCAAAAATTAAATTAAATTAAATCAAATCAACGAAAAGTTGAACATCAATATGATACTCACATTCGCTTTACAGAATAAAAACTCAATCTAACCACTTCACTGTTTTACTATCTTTACTATTCAATCATGTGACACATTCTATTTTTGGAATATTTTCATATTTTTATTCAAATGGAAATTCATTAAATACTTCAGTTATCTATGTTTCGAAGTAATTTTTGTATTGAATTACAATGCCTATGAATGTTACTTTTTTGCTTACAACTATCAAAATTCGATAAATCGAAGCATATACGGAATGTGGGCAACACAGTTAAGTGGTTAAACACGTTGTTTACATAACAAAATCTGCATTTGGATCTGTGAGAGAAACAATTAATTTCATCTGACATTTTATAGCGCTACTTCCAGGTACACATTCATATCTTCAGAAGTATGTCTATGCAAATTACGTCTGTAAAGTCTATGCCAACAGTAGGATAATCAGTGTGTTCTGTAAACCGTTAACAGGTATTTACAAACACACACAGTAGCACATACCGCTAAAACACATCTTTATTAAAAGTAGAATAGTATTCAAGGTTAGTATTAATAGTAACTGCTCAATTGAATAAATAGATTATTTTTTACTGGTTATTTTTGATAATAACCGATTAATCACACACAACATAAAATAGCATATCTGTTTGATCCTTATTCAGTTCCATACGCTTTAATGAATCCTAATAAAATTTTTATTCACACACATACACAACAAAATTATCTTAGTCATTAGTAGCTCACATGCACATACAAAGTCATTTTAATGATTAGCAGCTTAGCATTAAAAATTTCTCCTTCGATTTCTTTGTAAATCTAAAATTCATCGAGACACACAAAGAGAAAACGGCAAAAATATCAGAACACAGAATCACCTACACAACTTATTTCGGCATAATGCCCTTGTTGTCATTTTAATGATTAGTAGCTTAGCACTAAAAGTTTCCCCACCGATTTCATTGCAAATCTAAAATTCATCGAGACACACTGAGAGAAAACGGCAAAAATCTCAGGAAACAGAACCACCGATTCAATTTCCTTCGGCATAATGCCCTCGTTGTCATTTTAATGATTAGTAGCTTAACAATAAAAATTCCCTCTTCGATTTCTTTGCAAATCTAAAATTCATCGAGACACACAGAGAGAAAACGGTAAAAATCTCAGAAAACAGAGCCACCGACTCAACTTCCTTTGGCATAATGTCCTTGTTGCAAAATACCATCCATTTCCTTTCTCTGCTCGAAACCCAACATTTTTTATTCATATTCCAGCCATAAAAATTTCCGAATACGGGAAAAATATATTGCCCGGCACGCGATGGAACCCCCTATAACGAGCCTTAACAACGCAACCCGAGTACTCGAACCCACGCCGCATTCCACAATAAACGGCTCTGGGCTTTCAGTCGCTACTGTGGTAACTTTACTACCGAAGAATCTGGAACGGAAGGTAAGGAAGGCAAAGAAAAAAAGAAGCAAGAAAAATCGGAGGAAGTGTTACTAATGGGGAGGTCGTATATCAGATGATATTCCTATGTCTTTCTTAATCCTCTTGCTGGAGTTATTTGGGGAGACCGCCGTTTCACGCCTCGGCAATTTCCAGATGAAAAAGAAGATGCCGCTTTCTTCTTTTGCGTTCGGGTCTTTTTACTTTTAAACAGTCGAGTACTTTTCACGAGGCGTCACTTGTAATTGGGAAGTTTTTCTTTTTCTTTTTTTGCAAAGCGAAATGAGTAGCAAAGAGATTTTTCTTTGTCTGTTTACGCTTGTTTTTTTAAATTTCGACTCGTGGGCGCTGATTTGCGTTGGTGAGAAGGCGGTAAATATAGTTCCAACTGATGTCTTTTTTTTTTTTTTTTTTTTTTTATGAAGTTTGAAAATTAACGGTGGTGCTAATCTGTCATTTGACTGCAGTTTTCAGGGCTGAATTAAGGCTCTGAAGACTGTAGTCAAATGATACACTTCGTTGGGACATCATTTTCCTTTTTTCGAATATCAAAAACAAAATTTTTTTATATATATTAATTTAATCTCTACATGAGCAACTTTTAAATTACAGATATTGCTAAAATTAAAAAAAAAAAATATGAGCTAAATTTTTTTAAAATATAACTGCATGTTCTCAACAAGCAATTTGATATATTGGGTAGTTTTGACTTTTAAACCAGAGAGTTCCAAGTTCTGGATTTAATTTCACCAATAAAAGCCAAGTAAGAAGTCCGATGCACGGTATAATTGCCGAGGCTAAATATCCACATTCTGACGAAGCACAAAAATACGGAAGAAAGGTACACCAGCTCAAGTGTCGCCTTCATTATTTGACTGCAGAGCAAAATTAGGAGATCAACCCCAAAATTTCCGAGTGTTGGTGTAAAAAGGTGACCTTGATACATAATAAATAATTGAACTAAGTTAAGAAATTTTATTTTAATATGTATATAAAAATTTAAAAATTAATCTCAAACAAAACGATAAAAGAAAATGAAAGCTTCCTTAACGCTATTTGAATGCTATAATGAAAATATTGAAATGATTGATGATTAATAGGTACTTTTTCGTTATACGGGCCAAACGAAGAAATTGCCAAACTGTCACCAAATATTCGTTAGTCGAAAAAAGCGAAAATTCGCCAAAAATGCAAAATTTCTCGTTTTGTTCATATTGGTGACATTTGTTTTGCCATTCGCTTCCCTTGGGAACTTGACTCGCGTTTTGCTAACTTTGGAGACATATTGCGCCTGTAAAACGAAAAAGGACTGATTAATGAATCAATAATACAAGTGCAATCAGCATGGTGCGTTGTTCTAGAATTTTTGCATACATTATATAATACAGGGATTTTTTTTGATAGATCGACCTTAGGAAAAGAAAACTTAGTTATGTCTTAAAAGCAATTCGTAGATGTCAAAGATTTTTATCCCTTCGCTCAGAGCCTGAGAATATAAAAAAAGCAGCAAGTGTTTAAAGGATGTGCTGGATATAATTGAATAATAACAGCTGGAGTGGGCTCCTCAAAACTTTCTCGCATTCTAATAAACTTGTCATGTCAGACAACGCCTTGCATAATATTGCCGTTCAATAGTTACGAAATATTAACATTTGGCGCAAATTTTGCATTTTTGCTGTTGTTTCTAATGACACTTGTCACTGACAAGCCCACTGGCATAAGTGCCATTCCGATGTAATCCTAATAATAATAGTACTATTTAGGACCCAGACTACGATTTATATATTCACACGTCACAACAGTTTTTACGGGCGGGCTTCATTCATACATTTCATTCACTCAACCATAGATGGTAATTTCGACCTGGATCAGAGAATGAACACCTCTGAGTAAGTATCCCCAATGGTATTACTCACGACATGGATGGATGACTTTGTGATCATGACAAATTTGTACTCGTGAAAGTCACCACACACGCGGATGTTCTTTGGCCGGCAGGGTTCGAACTCACAACCTAAGGAATGCGTGTCCTACCAACCAGACTATCTCGGCCTACATTTTTGCTAAATCTATCATGTTACACTTGACTATTAACCCCTGGTAAGTATCCGAAAATTAAATTTCCGTTTATCCAAGTTTTTTTCCAATCGATTGAAACGAAGATTTGATACAAAACTACACTTTAAGTCACAAATTCCTATGCCTAATTTGATATATTTAAGTCTTTGCTTTTTTTGAATTATCACATACACATGTTTCTGAAAGTACTGACAGACAGCCAGCCAACTCAGTGCTGGGTTTGGTTCAAACTTTGAAAAGTGTCTACAAAGTAAAATGTTGAATCTATATACCGAATATTGTCTAGCTAGTTGTCTGTTCCTTTTATAGCTACCGTGTTAGCTTATATTCGGTCTGCCAGATAGATAACTTCCTCTAAACATATTTTATTCAAAATCTGATAAAAATTTTCAAATTTGTTGTAAAGATTGTACATCAGATTTCAAACATCTATATCAAAGAGGTTTTTAATTATCTTGGGAGCAGACTGATGGGAAGACATTTTCCAAATAATGCATTAATCAAACCGGGGGGGGGGGGGTTAAAATGAGGCGAGTCGTCAAAGTCTCGCATTCAAATTTTCTGACGATTGCTATAAATTATGTACATATGGTAGAGGATAAAATGGAACCAGGATATGAAAAAAAAACTATGGAATAAAATAACACACTGTAACTTAAGATAAAAATAGGAAAGAGAGAGAGATAGAGAGAGAGAAATTGAATCCAATTAAACGAAGTAAAGCAACATGTATAGATGATAGTAATTATCAATATAAATAAAAATGAATGTTTGTCTGTATGTCTAAGCGCTGCCGTACCGCTCATCCGATTGCGATGAAAATGTGAATACTTATTACTTGCACTTATTTGTTTCTGTCGAAGATTGAAAGAACAAAAATTACCAACCCTAAAGCCTTAAGTAAATTTATTTTTTTAAATAGAATTATAATATTTACAATTTGTCTTTTATATATCAATCAATTTCAATAAATGCATTCATTTCTGATACGAAAATAAATATTATTCTTTCTATCATTCCTAATGAAACAAGACAGCTATTTTAAATTTAAAACGATATTTGAAATATTATTTCTACTGCGTCAGCAACGCACCCGGTACCAGCTAGTAATATATAAAATCAATTTTGTATATTTTATGCTAGAAATTGAAAACGATAGAACTGTTGAGAAAAAATGGAATAAATATGTTATTTTAAGACGGACTCACACAGCCCCATAACGTTTAATCAACAATGGGCTTACACGAGCAACAACCCTGCACAACTGCGTCAGCGCCAATGACATTAGCTTGGATTTGATTTCAGATGGGTTTTCGCCACGCCGTTTCTAATGATAGAAACATTTCGGCTCGCAGGAACACTCCTCGACTGATTGATTCTGGGCTGACGCCGCGTTGCTAATGCAGAAAGTTCGGAAAAGAAGGGGAGCTCGCCCATTCTTCAAGCTCGAGCCCGAAATAGAGCTTCGGAAAAGAGTACGTCCACCCCAAAGGAAATACCTCCGGAAGCCGAGAGTCTTTCTATGTAGATGCCCATGCATAAAGAATGGTGGATTTTTCGGATTTTCTGGTATTATAAATATAATAGAACGATTTTTTTCGTCTTATATAGGATTCGAAAAGGGGGAGGGGTGATTCAGGCAAGAAACGTTCGGTTACATTATTTTTTCGACGGAGAACAATAGATGAGTGTTGGGAATGGCATTCTAAGTCGAAATTATTTGTGTTGAGTTTAAGAATCTAATAAAATTAAATGTTAAAACATGAAACGATAAAATTCACTTCTGGCTTTATGTAAGCCTCGAAATGTTTGGCATTATATTACATTGCAGAAACTAAAAGTGTTTCTACATTTTGAATTTGTTGTGTGCCTCAAAATGTTTTACATTATTTTATATTGCAGAAAGCAAATAAAATAATTAACCGCATGATTCTCTCCCATTGTTTAAAACTAAGCAAAAGTATTCTGTTAATATCTGAGTAGCTCACAAGACGAATTTTTAAAAAAGTAAAATACCCAAAAAATTAGGATAGAGAATTAGGAAATATATCATTCTGGCAAGTATTTTTTTAATAGCTGAATGATACCACAAAATTTTTTTAAGATAGTTTATAAGCTTAATGAAGAGAACAGGAACAAGTCTATTAAAATAACGCAGCTTTGATGTCTGTTACAATTCGATGCTTAAAATTATTTTCACGAAGAAATAATTTAAGCGATACACAAATAAATGGTAAGGATAATAATCCCTAACGGACCAGCTGATTACCAAAGTCAGTCATTCTTCGCTATACTGATTAAAATTATTTTATTAAGCATATTTATTTCTGTGAAAGCTATGTATATATATCAAAGATACTGATATTTAATGCACAGCAGCGCATTTAGTTTGAGAATTCCCGGTGGATTCGAATGGTTCGGCTAATTAGCTGTTTCAGCAGCATTCGTGATGTAGTCGTCTAGTTAGCTATCAAAGATGCCCTGCAATGAAGCCTAAGTAACGAAGTTGCAGACTGTTATTCATGAAGTTTAGATGAGGCAAGCAGTTCAACTTGTAGATGAATCCATTAGAGAAATGGCGTAGATTGGCTTACCTTACGTAGTTTAATAGTACATGCAAGTCAGCTATGAATATTTGTTTTGTTCAAGAAAACTAGTTTAACTCAGTTTTCTATTTATTGTATGTAAATACAAATTAAGTGGTCTTATAAATTGACTGCATTGCGGTTATTTTATTTAAAGGTGAATTCAAAATGTATGGTTATCTTGATATAATATTTGTCTTCTTTAATTTAATTTATTTTTTAACCTTTTACCTTTTTTAATTTATTTTATCTTAGATATACTATTATAAATTTATAGCGCTGTTTCCCAAAGCAATGCATTTCCTGGTAAAAAAAAATACTTTTACAGATAGTTCTGATGAATGCTGAATGAATGTAGAGTCAATGATTCCCCAACATTGACGACAAATTTTGCGATCCTTTAAAGATTATGAGAAGAATTTGACGACAGAATCGAGGATTCCTAAAATTGCACGAAAGTTCTCCATAATTTTACTGGGACTAAACTTTCGACTATCTCAGAATTTTGCTCTATCCTACTAACTACAAAACAACAGAATAGAGAATTTAATAATATTGAACGAGTTTGTTGAGAATAGCAGATGAGTTAAGGGACATAAATAGTTGACCGAAGTCTCTGTCCTATGAGTCCTATCTGAATCTTACTTCTGTTTATTACGGATTTACTGATGGTGTATTGCTATACACTGCAAGTTGTGTTCTTGTGTATAGTTCAGTTATGCTTTGTTGTCCGTGTATTTACGTTTTCTTTTAGAATAAAGGGATTTTTTTTCAGTTGTTGGATTTTTGGCACTGCACACACACAAAAACGTACACTCATAACACTTATGACCACACATATATGAATTTTTTCTCGCTTAAAAATAGCAAGCACACAATGAGAAAATAATACATTGGTTTTGAAAACAATTTCGCTCGAAAGTGGGATGAAACCTCACATTTTGCAGTTAGCTGATTCTGAAAACAATATATTATCTTATTATTAGAATTCAACTATCAATACCTTGCAATTTATCATAAATATCTTTGAGCACCTTAAATTTAAACAGAGCAAATTAGACGAGTAGGATTTGGTTAGTAATTATGATGTGAAACTGTAAATCTGTGTTTACATTTGAATGAAATATTTCTGTAGAGAACCTAACTATCCATCCTACCAATGTATCTTGGCATATAATAAATTATAACTCAACATCATAAAGAGTTAGATACATATGTCTATTCAACTTATTATTATTAAAACTACAAATCTGCAAAACTAAGTAAATTTTTAGCTGAATCTGTCATCAGGGTAAGAATATTTATTATTATTATTATTATTATTTACGCTAAAATTGCACATTTATATCTAATTTTAGCTAAATCACTTTGTTAGTCTTCTATTTTTTGTTTGTTTGTTTAAATTTTAACATGAAAGTTCAGGACAATAAAGAAAGAGATAACAGATATTAAATATTCATTCAAAACGTTAATCGGCATTAAATTTTAGACCGAATGTGATAACGGGAAGACAAACAAATTGATATACCTCTAACTCTATTACGAACCTTCTTCATTATATTACGGATTTATTACACTATACGAGTCGTTTTGATTAGATGCGAAAGATTCTAGAGTAAAACCTTCATGCTGATTTGATAGAAGAGAAAACAATTGTGGAAAATATGACTCGAAAAATTAACTTGTCTCAATGTTTGAACCCTTTAAACCTCTCTGACAAAGAGATAGTGCTTTCTTTTTTCAAAACTATTCATTAGAAAGAACTCAAAGTATTTGTTTATGTTTGCATCTACGAAAGACAATCAAAATAGTTGCAAGTCTACATTTTCAAGAAATTCATCACAGATAAGTTATTTTTTTATTTAAGGTGAAAAGTACATTATTTGACGGTCATGCTACAATAAACAAAATAGTGGGTTGTGAAAAGTCGTGAAATGTCTTTTAGAAGCTCCTACTCCATGATAATGTAGAAATGGAACAAGACGTAAAATTTCCAAAAATAGTTTGATAAAAAGATAAATATTAAGATGCTAACAAATTAATGAGGTCAATGTAAGCGGGTTCGTGTTAAATAACTCATAACATGTTTTAGATTAAAATATGCGTAATCGATTAGGAGATATTCCGTAGACAAAATGCATCTACAATGTAGACAAGAGTTTTCTTATCTGGCTAAAGAGTAAAAGCCTTATGTCGATTTATAACTAATCTATACTTATAATAAAGCTCAATGTGTGTGTGTGTGTGGGCACTCTAAAGGTCAGACCGTTGGACCTACAGCTACCAAATTTGGTACATGTATAACTTGGAGGTTGGGAATGTGCACCTCAGAGCCCCTTTTTTCGAATTTTTAATTAGAATTTGAATTAATTAAAATTTAAGCGAAATTTCAATGTTTTTCCGCTATAACTTCCGAAAATATTATCGCACAAACATGATTTTTACATCCATTTAAAGATTAAAAAATTAGCTTTCTAACGGTATCAGTATTTTAATGTATAACTTAAGCCTCTATTTTTAGCGAATTTTTAAAGAAATATTTTGACCATGTTTTTTTGAGCACGTGACTGGATAAAATAAAAGAAACATAAAATGTGGTATTTTCTAAAAACATAAATGCAACGCAAAGGTTTCTATAATCATTTGCAATGTCTAAATCTTTTATTCAACAAATCTTCTTTATTTATGGTAAACCTGATTGAATTTTGACAGGATATGCATTGAAGTAGCGATTTAATGGCATATTTATATAATCGTATGTAATATCTGTATCATTAATTCAATAATTTTTTTTCCTTTATAAAATGTGATAGTTTCTAAAAAATAAATGCAAAGCCAAGGTTTCTATAATCATTTGCAACATCTAACTCATTTATTCAATATTTTTTTTCCTTTTCCGCTTTCTTTAAAAAAACATATTTAATATTTTGGCAGCATCACTGAAAAAAACATTTTTAATTTCAGGCCAATCAACGCCCGGAATTACTTCAAGGCTAATGAATATGTGACATTTGAAAATTTTAGAACGCATTACTCATGGCGAACCAGCTGGTCACCAAAGGCGGCTAGTCATAAATATTATAAAGTTCTGCATATATTTTTATATGCCATTTCCAAATCAAAATTTCTATTAAAGCGCTCATATAAGTTTACTATTTCATTTGTTCTCTTTTTGTTGTTGTTGCCCTATTTTTGAGTTATATCAATAACGTGTAAGAGAATATAAATATTTGCAGATGTGTATAACACTACCTTTGGGCTTATTTGTTCCAAAATTTGAAGTATTTCCTCCTTACTGGTGATAGAACCATAGAAAACTTTCTCGCCAAATTTCATCTTTCTAGCTCTTTGTGTATTTGAGTTATTGAATTCAACTCAACGAAGACATGCAAAGAAACATTCACGTCAGTTCAGAATTATCCCCAGAAATAAAGCAGATATATTATTTATTTTTTTAAAAGATCATTTACTAAATTTCATAATCCCTCCTTCTATCTTTACAGATAAATAGAATGCTTTTTGAAACTCGGATAATTTTCAAATACGAAAATTCATCAAAACAACGAGATTGTATGTTATTTAACACATTTCTTAAAATAAGAAGTAAAAGAACTGATTGTAATGAAAATAAAAAGAACAAATTAAGATTCGTTAAAAATAAGATCAATCATTGACATCTAATGCATTAAACCTTTCAATCACCCACACTTTGCATTCCAAACCACTTATTCACATCTGATTTCAATCATGTTATTCTTCATAATCATAAAGAAATGTGCTGATCACTCCATTTACTAAAAGTGCATTTCTACAAGAATCTAAGAATCATCACACACAGAGAGAGATAAAGAACTTGTAGTAAACAACTACCGCGGACTAACGCAAACACTTCAGACACCACTAGGCGCACTTCCTGGCTCAAATGAGCTGCGAAAGGCAAGGTCCAGTCCACCACCCTCTGAAGAAGGAGGCTTCCACTAAGTGAACGGGACCATTTCTCAAGATCAGCGGAAACCATGTGTCAGCGAAGATAGCTTTTTGGTATGGTTAGTTCGCTCCATAACGAAAGCCATTTTACAGGAAAGGCCCAGGTAATCACTGCTCGATGGGAACTGTTGAGTCAGCTTCAGCTCTTGTTAAGTGACGAGCCGAAAGCTCTGTTATCTAGCTAGCTGTCAAACAATGGCGATCGTGGCAGAAGCCAGAAAGGTTCGGATTTGCGGTATTTTAAGGACATGAAGCCTTAAGAGGTTCTTAAATTGTGTAAACAGGGGTGTATTTATGTTGTGTGTTTTAAAGAGTGCGGAACACAATATTTCTTTCCTTTGGACTAGAAGAATTTGCCGAAGGTATGGAATTTTTAGGAGATGCTGACAAATTATCGTGATTGTTATTTTTGGAAATTATTTTTACAGTAGTATGGAATTTTTTAAAGACGTATTGACAAATCACCGTGAATGTTATTTTTTGGAGTTATTTTTATCGTAGTTTGGAAGTTTTTAGGGGATAATGGCAATATCTCGTAAAAATTTCACAATGCATAATACGAGAAAGAAAAATTCAAATCATTCGTTAATAAATGAAATAGTTTTTTTAAAAATATAGTAATGATTGCAATTTACTTAGTGAATGCATATAGACAATTGGTGCTCAATGCTTTAATCTCCGTGATTTTTTAAAAAAAATATTTTCTGCTTTATAGTTCCTTTATAAAAATATGCGTTTTTTTAAAAATTACAATGTAATTGATATTATAAATTCATAAAATGAAAATTTCTATCAAAATGACACATAATTTTTTTATTTCTTTGAATTCATGGACAGTCAGATTAAAATATAATGAAATCTTAGTTCGATATTTTTCAAGTTATTTGATTACCAAGCTAAGCGAAACTATCATTTCAAAAATTAAAATATGTCTCGAATATATTTTAATTATTCGAGTATATATAATATCGTATATATTTTATCTAAGGGTTATTTATACTTATAATAAAGCTCAACGTGTGTGTGTGTGTGTGTGTGTGTGTGTGTGTGTGTTGGCGCTCTACAGGCCAGACCGTTGGACCTACAGCTACCAAATTTGGTATATGTATACCTTGGAGGTCGGGAACATGCACTTTTTTCGAATTTTTCATTAGAATTTGAATTAATTAAAATTTAAGCGAAATTTCGACGTTTTTCCGCTATAACTTCCGAAAATATTATCGCACAAACGTATTTTTTACATCAATTTAAAGATTAAAAAATTAGCTTTCTAATGGTATCAATGTTTTAATGTATAACTTAAGCTTCTATTTTTAACGAATTTTAAAAAAACATTTTAATTATGTTTTTTTTAGCACGTGACTGGATAAAGGAAAAGAAAACAATGACAAAAGTTCAAATGAAAAAAAAAATGGTAATCGCAAATTAAATATAAAGAAATGCAGCTCTTAGCACGTGACAGGATAAAATAAAATAAATATAAAATGTGATATTTTCTAAAAAAATAAATGTAAAGCAAAGGTCTCTATGATCATTTGCAATACCTAAATAATTAATTCAATAAATTATTTTTATTTATATAGGATATGCATTCAAGTTCCGGTCCAATGGCCAGTTTGTAAAATATTATTAATAGGCATATATATTGTTTAATACTACTAATTTGATCTAAATAAAGTAAATAATAACATTTTATGTAGCTTGAGTCAAACAATGCATTTATGAATAATAAGTTTCAGATTTATTCATGCTTTGCTCTGTGATCCATATTTTACTAAATATTTTTATTAATATTTTAAAAAACGTGTTCTTTTAGAATTTTCCATCCATCATCTTAAAGAAAATATTAAATTCAGGCCAATCAATGCCCGGAATTACTTCAAAGCTAATGAATATGTGATTTAATTTTAGAACGCATTACTCATGGCGATCCAGCTGGTTGCCAAAGGCGGCTAGTATTATATATATATATAATTATTTTTTTTTCTAACTATAGATTGTAGATTTTTCTTTTTTAAAAAGGCATTGTAGGTAAATAGTGAAAAATAAAATATTTTTGCTATAAATTTGAAGAACTAAATTACTAAACTAACTAAAGATCTAAATTACTAGAACTAATTACTAGTTCTTCAAAATTCTATTGGGAAGATGACTACAAGTTCGAAAGGGATTGATGATGTCATGTCCATGTTACCCCGGAATGGGTATGCAATAGCTCCTGAGGGTATGGACTTTTGAGCACCAGAGGGCAGGAGTCTGATTTCTGGATCAAACAAAACGACACACCCACATTCGCTTGCACAACCCCTTTTTATAGGGGTTGGGGCTCTTTCCCACAACTCACAGAGCACAGGGGGAAGAACAATCATGCCCGAACCAAGATTCGAACCCTGGAAGCGCAGATCACGGTGAAGACGCGTTACCTCTAAGCTAGGACGCCGGCTCAAAGGAGATTATCAGAAATAATTGCGACTGCTTTGCTGTATTAATGGAATTTTCCTCATCACTGTTGGTATAATATTAATAGCCGATTGCATAAAGTAAATCGAGAAATTCCAAATCCCCTGATTAAGCATTGTTCCCATTATCAGTGGCAAAACGGAAGTTAGCAGGTTAATAATTGAAACTACTAAGAGATTTGTCATTTATACCAGCCTGACGCACTTTAAATCCGAAGTTGGGCATCCAATGTGTGAAAACTTGGTGATTCAATCTCAAATGTAACCCACATCACCTGACCAAAAGTCCAAAATAACAACTCCCATGAAAACTCTCTAAAATAACAATAGCACTGCTTTAAAAAAGGACGTTAAAATTGTCGCTTAGATTATCCGTGCGTTAAATAAAGTCAAAGATACCATTCACTAATACCAACTCGAGATTTTATTCTATTAACTAAACCTTATATATGTTTTTATCCACAAGACGAAATGATTCGTTTCTTCCAGATTTAGAAAGATACAGAAATTATAAGAAAATTCTAGAACAAACGAGAAATGACAGAAAGTATATCAATAAAAATACAATTTTTTAAGTAAATTTCCTGCAGTCAGATTCAAACTTCGGAATTGTCGCTTTCAGTTCATGGCATTCGATCTTTGAGCCATTCAGTCCGCGTCAAATTAAAACAAGTTTCGTTGCAATATAACTAAACTAAAACATTATTCGCTGGATCAAATTAATTTTGGAAAGAGTGTTGCATTATCCACATGAAAATGCAATTCAGAATACAGTATGAAAGCATAGCTTACGTAGTTAATAACTGAAGTGTGAATGCGTAAATGAATCGAATTTATTGTTACGTGTATAATTGAAATGATGTCAAAATATATCATATATATATGTGTGTGTGTTTGCGTATGATATATATTTGAAAAATCTATTAATATATATCAGGTTTCATAATTTAAGTACCTAAAAATTAACTTATTGACGTTTAACATGCTTTTTTAAACAGAATTAGGCTTTAGTTCATTGTCCAAATCAATTACATTCCATTTTTAATTTTTGTATTTTTTGCTGTGTTTAATACAAGATTTTTTTGCTAAATTTACATAATTTTGTTTTTTAATGAATTTATCTTTCGGAAATTCAATATTATGTAACAACCTTAATATTCAATAATTTTATATCCTAAAAGTCTTTTAAGTAGTATGTATTAAAAAGAGTTTTTAATTGATTTTCTTCAAATTATTTTCAATTATATTTTTGAAAAATAATTTTCATTAATTAATATTTCATACCTCCCTTAACACCTTGATGGTTTAATATAATTTTGAAAAATTATTTATAAAAGTTATCATTTACGTTAGTTTCTAATGATGAAAAGATTTGAAAATTTATTTTAAGAACATGAAATAGATCATTTAAACCTTTTGTGTACACATCTTTTTCAACATACAATTCAAAACAAACAAACAAATAAAACACATGCACACAACAATTTCAAAATGGAACATAAACCAGCTTCATTTTTTTTTTTGAAACACACAACAAATTCAAAATGAAGGGACACTTTTGCTTTCTGCGATATAAAATAATGTCACACATTTTG
>JAPMOQ010027759.1:818385-844575 GCA_026543055.1 Argiope trifasciata | reverse complement strand
AATAATGTCACACATTTTGAGGCACACAACAAATTCAAAATGGAGGGGACTTTTGCTTTCTGCGATATAAAATAATGTCACACATTTTAAGGCACACAACAAATTCAAAATGGAGGAGGACTTCTGCTTTCTGCATTATAATATAATATCAAACATTTCGAGACTTAGTTAAAGCCAGAAGTGAATTTTACCGTTTCATGTTTCAGCCTTTTATTTTATAAGATGAACCCATAGGTATTGTACACCTAAACTCAACAAAAATAATTTCGACTTAGAATGCCATTCCCAACACTCATCTATTGTTCTTCGTCGAATAGCTTTGAATTTCAGTTAAAATAATGAAATATATTATAGAAAAATGTTAGAAAATTGCCGAAATTCAGAAAAATGTATACAATCATTAAATGGATATCATTAAAAAGACGCATTTTTAGATTTCAAAATGGTGTAAAAAATAATTTTGTGCAATAATATTTTCAAAAGTTATCGCAGCAAAATACTAAAATTTTAATTTTTTTATCAATTAACATGTTTAAAATTTCAAAATAAATTGCTCAAAAGTGCATATTCCATTCCTTGAAAGAATATCAGTGTCACATTTGGCGGCTTTAGATCAAACAAACTTCTCCTGTTGAGAATTAGCACACATTCGCTCTTCTTCAATATTAGTAGAGATAAATAAGATTACCATATACCTACCGATTATGTGTTTCACCTTTTAATTCCCTATAATGTATTCATGATGCATGAAAAGGTCTAATTTTTATTTGCATATTATAAGTAAGAAACTCAGCAGGAGGATTTGGTAAATAAAATGAACATTTATAGCAGTTATGCTACTGAATTAAGAAAGCTAAGTAAATCTAGTCCATTTCCGTCATGAGCTTACGAACAAGTTAAGCTGAGTGGTTCATTTAAACTTCATGAATAACAGTTTGTAACAGCTGCTTTACCTTCGCTTCAGGCCTCTTTGAGTGTTTGCTAGAAAATATCACGAACTATGTGGAAGCATTTTAATCAACTGAACCATTCAAAACTTCTGAGAGTTCTCAATCTAAGGCGCGTTTGCCAGTTACATATATGAAACACTTTGTAGGTGATTAGAATTAAATAGGTTTCATAAAATAAATTTTATTAGTATGATAAAAGACAAAAACTAATGAATTAATTTGCTAAATTAAAAAATAAAATTTTAAAAAATCTCTAATTTTTAGTATTACTTTTCATTTATTATCATACAGGGTATCCTAAACTGCTACTTAGAAATTTAAAGAGTAAATCAATATATACAAGGGGTGCCCAAAAGAAAAAGTACGAAACGACGCTGGGGATATAAATAAGGACTTTATTCAAAGTATACACCATAGGCCAGAGCACAGTTATCCCATTGTTTAAAAAGCCGAGGAATTCCTTGTTCCCATAATTCCTGTGGCCTTGACGAGATCCAGTCTTTCACTGTGTCCTTGAGTTCGCCGTCTGTGTTGAAGAGCTACCCTTACAGAAATGTTTTTTTTTTGAGAACCATTAACTCCATGTGTATTGTGAAACACTCCGAAGACTACACAGGTCCATCAAGAATAAAGACCAGAACTACTCACGGAGGGCTGTGTTCTGCTCTTTGATAACACGTGCCCACTCGTCTCCAGAGTCACACCCTGTAAATAACCAAGTTCAAGTGTGAGCAACTTGACCATTCGTCCTACAGCCCGGACAAGTCTCCCTGCGATTTTCATGTGTTTTTTTCCTTTAGAAAACATTTGAAAGGAAAGCACTTGAACTCGGACGATGAACTGAGGACTGGGCATTGTCACGGCCACAGGAATTCTGGGAACAAGGAATCCTTCGGCTCGTTAATCAATGGTATTATTAAGCTCTGGTCTTTGGTATATACTTTGAATATAGCCTTCATTTATAACCACAGTGTCGTTTAGTACCTTTTCATTTGAACACCCTCTTGTAAATAATTTTTATAGGTGATGATATGATTTCCTTTGCAAGGGACAGTCGCTATTGAAACAATTTGTTCAAGTTATAAATAAAATGAAGGAGTATATCACATGAAAAGTGAAACATATTTTTAAGGAAATACAAATTTAGAACAGCCCAATAATGTTGACATTTGAATATTAATATACGAAAAGCTTTTAATAACAAAACTTTGGACGGTTTTTTGAAGCAGTTCAAGGATTTTATATTTGTATATGTCTTGGTTGTCATTATTGTGTCTATCATACTTTCACGAAATGTAATGAAGTTATACATGCAACTCAATTTTTGTACTGCAAACTTATATTCAATTGAATCATGTTATATAGTGTTAAGAAAATCGCTTGAGATATGGTCAAGTAATCCGACTGGTAGCAAATGAGAAACTACGCTTTACTCCAATAATATGGGTAGGACAGGTAGCAAAATTCCATCCCAGATAGACACACAAAAGCGCAGACATCAATTAATCAAGATGACAACAAATCGCGAAGTCGAAAATAATAACAGTTGTCTTCGTAAATAACATAGATTCTTCCATGTTCCAAAATTTTGAAAATAGAACTGATTAAGCGTTTCAATTACTCGTATTAAATAGTTTTTTCGGATAGAATATAGTATTTCCCATGGTTCTTAATGAAAGATAATCCATAATTCTTGCATTTTCCAGAATTTTCATTTCGGGCCTCAAAGGTTCCAAGTTCATCGTCAAGTTTATCACATGTCTGTCTAGGCCAGAGATCATTGACCTGGTATTCACTCACTATTCTTTAAAATACTTTAAAGATCCCTCTTTCTAACTAACATAGAAAGATTAATATAATAGACTAATATGAAAGCATAGATTTGTAATTTCATATTGCTTCTGGTGCATCTTTTTCTGCTGTTTGAATCAGTTGCAAAAATACTACCATTAATCAAAAATTTGCCATTAATTCATTTGCCAAATAACAAGCCAAGGAAACTCGATTTATTTAGTAGAAAAGATAAATCCGTATGACGTTTTTTAGAGAATGTGTGAGAAAGCTTTGTGGATACTATCATCACATTAATAAAACGTTTGTTTTGATTTAGTCGGTTCCAAGAAACATACATAGTGAATGCATACGCGAACAAGAAAAATCACATTTTGAAATTTTGAGTGCAAACAATGTTTATAACTATCTTCTGTATTATCTTCAAATCATTATTTTTTGTTTTGAAATTTCATTGTTTAAGAAGTGTAAGTTACATGCATAAAAAATAATTTAGTGCACGCACGCATGGCAAAAATTTAATTTAAGTTTTTGCATGTTATTTTATATAGAAAGTATTAATTTTTAAAAGAAAGCATTGAGCTTAGTGAAAATAGCCCGAAATGGTGTTTGAGCATTTTATCCCAACAAATAAACAAACAAAACGTTCTGCTAAAAAATTTCACAAGTTAGACATGAACTTCCAACAAACCTAGAAATTGTTACATCCATCTGAAACTGATAGCATCAAGAATTATAACAATTGTCTGGCTGACGCATACCACTGTTATTTTATTACAACGGACTTTTTCACCATTAGTCATGGTTATGAAAGCGAATCGGGCCGTGTAAATGGCGTCAATTCATTTATTGCTCGTAACTTTTCAAGTGTATCTGACCGGTCCTCTTCCTGCAATATTTATTGCACGTTTTTCTGTGAAGCAACATGTTGCGACAATCATAAAACTTGTCTACAAGGTTCTAATTAGTTAGCTGCCTGTTTTGTGTCATCTTTTTCATCCGGTTACTTGATATGTTTACTGGAAGCAATAAACATGGAAGCTATAGTCAAGGAAGAGAAAAAATACAGAAATAGATTTTTGTAATCTGATTCTAGCGTTCTCCGTTCGTATTTAATTCTTGATGGTACATTTTTGTTCTTCTTGTGAACGAAGTAACTATATTTGCCGATAAAATATTTCATGAAATTTTGAAGAGACTCGTTTCATGCCTTTTTGAAATTTTTTTTAAAACCTTAGAGCTTAAAACCCATAATTCGGTGCATAAACATTTGCCGAATAAGAGGACTTGTTTATTGCTCCGAAAATTTAATATATATGAACTTTTTAAAGATGAATTAATATGATTAACATACACATTTTTTTACAACTCTTAAGCATTTTTATAAGTCAAAATTTGAGAAATTAAATAAAACGACAAAATGAGATACTGCCTTGAATGGTGCTTGAGAGGAGGCATTGGCGTGCCAAGGGTTAAATTTTGTCTGTATAAAAACAGCTCGAAAATATAGTTAGAGTTGAGAAAGAAATTTGGTATGTTCTATTAGGACTAAAATTGTAAATGTGTATATCACATTTTGGGAGAGTTTTGATTATAGAAATTCAATCCATCTTCATTTTATTTTTAGATACCATTGCTTGAAAACAGAACAAGTTAGAACAACAACAAAAAAAATAGAATATATTTTGTAGTCTTAAATTTAAAACTGTAGGCATTTAAAATTTTGTATAAAATTTGTCAAAGGGCGAAGGATTATTGATCTATCTAAGCACCTATTTTCGAATGCTATCATTTTAAGTCATTAGAAGCAAGATTAGTAAATTTTAAAATAAAATTATTTCACTAAAATTCAAAATATGCTTTTGATTTACGGAAAGGAAATTTCACGTATTACATCATGACCAAAGCTTTATCTGTGAGTAAATTTTGGATGATGTTTGACATTGGAATTCTATCTTTCATCGGTGTAAGTGAATTTAATAACTCAAAATGCATGATCAACGAAGATAATTATATAGTCTTGAGTTTTAGTTTAGTTATATTGAGGTTCCGTTTTAAAGCAATATTAGGGGTATTCTTGGACAGACTGCGTAATTTTGAACCACGGTTAGATGAAGAAGACAGCACCTGAGTTGGTAACTCCCTAACTCCCCTCTCCCTGCCATGCCACACCAGTGGGAGGACATTTGGCCTGATGGATTTAACGTGCAACAGACCCCTTTACACGACGGTTCTTCGGTGGAATCGGGTCTCTAACCTGAAACTCTATGGTTTACAAGCCAAGACCTTACCAACCATACCACCAGGCCAAGGCGGCCTTTTTTATAGTCTTGAAGCCAAAACTATAAGTTTGTATAAACTTTTGGATCAAATTCACCAAAGAGTGAATGTCTGTTGATCTACATAACCAACATTCCCGAAACTTAAATTCAAATAAAAAAGAAGATTGGTAGTAAGTTATAAGAAGATAATAAGCTAAGATAAGAAGATATAGCTAATAAGCAAGCAGAGCAAACTTTAATGTAATCACTATTTAACCAACATTCGAAATCTGTAGCAAAAAACCGCTATATGGCTGCCCATATCATGACTGATCCACCTATATCAGAAGTCGACAGCCTGCGTCTCTCTTGATGTAAAGCCTTGGCACTCCAGTTCCATACGAATAAATAATAATTTATTATCAGAACTCTTTAAAAACAAGAAAATATATTTTTAAGTGCATAATCTCTCAACAGCTTCTATTAACAAAATAGTTAATTACAAATAGCTATGCTTAAGATGATTGTAATGAGATAAATTTGAACTATTATTTTGTTCTTAGAGATGAGACTCCGTGACCATGTTTATCTTTAACTCAAGAGCAAATTGAAAGAATTGGGGCTCCAGAAATGTGTGCACATCGCGCAGCACAAGGGGACAGCTCTAAAAGAAAATTTCGCGAGTTGAGACTCTCAGATTCGATGCATGGAATAGACTTCCAGAATGGCACAGTGAGGTAGAGAAGTTAGCATATGGAGTGCTGACGATCTTCGGGCCGGCATATTCGCATGAGCAAGCGTTCATTTACATGAATATAATAAAAAGTAAATTTAGAAGTCAACTAAAAAATAAAAACCAGGAAACGTACTTGAAACTTAAAACTACAAGCTGTAGTTTTAAGTTTCCAACTATCAAAGGACATGCAAAGTCAATGCTTCCTTGATGTAACTATCTATATATGCTTTATAAATAAAAATTATTTTTTTTATTTAAAACCGTTTATTTTTAAAAAAATCTAAAGGCAAACCTATATTAAATCGAAAACTTTTAATGGCTCTTTAAAATCTGGAAAATTTCGTATATTGTTGCTTTTGGTTGTTCCGCTTCAGCAGGTTGTCGACCCCTGACAGATATACTTGACTGTTGGAAAAAGACAATCATTATCAAACTCTTGTGCAACTGTCCAAACGTGCACCCGTTCTGTTATCGAGAAAAGTGTGAAACACTATTCGTCAGACCATATTACTTTCTTCCACTTATCAATTGACCAGGTGTTGTGAGTGTGACACCACTATACACACCACTATTTACCGTTACTATCTGTGACAAGTCATTGGGTCATTAATGTTCTGTTTATGAAGGCACCTTCTAACTGTAACCTCTGACACTAGAGAATTCAGATGGGTATTGAGCTCTATGGTCACTTTTGTTGAAGTAATTCGCTTTTTAAACCTTATCATTCAATTCAGTACCCATCAGTCTCTTTCATTGTTCTTCTCTTTCCGCCCGCTGTTTTACTTTGTCGAGTTTGCCTTGCTGTGTTGTGTATATACTCTCATGGCTTTAATCTCCATACCTTTAAAAACATTTTAAAGTTAGGATGTTACAGTCACACTTGTTCCACGGTCTCCTACAATTTCGTCACTTTGAAAACCTGAGGGGTTCGATATTTTACACTTTTGAAAAAAAAAAAAAAACCAAGAATTACAGAACTTTAATAAAGCTAACATATACTACCAGAATATATGCATTGCTTTTTATCAAAAACAACAACTGGAGGTTATTATATTTTAATGTTTAAAAAGTACATTCTAGAAGATAACTTTTATTCACAGATGCTTCCATTATTTTGATAATCACCAGTAAACCATGAATTTCCAACTGCTTAAACAGCTGTCTTACCGATAGCAAATTAAATAAAATGTCATTTTTTCTAATTTGTTATTTATTGAATTAAATTAATTGATTTAATTCTTTTAAGACTGAATTTTTCTAACTTTAACTGAAGTAAATTAAGTGATTGTCTGATTATCTCTGTTTATTCACATTTTTATGTGTGATTGGTTTCATACCTGACACTAGTACTTTCTTCCTTAGAGTAGCTCATTTTGATAAGAGGAATCGAATGAATTACCTGGTAGAATTACATATAGTAAAAGAAATTGTCTGGTGTGTATATGCTGAAAGAGGTTCGACCAGCTGTAAAATGGGAATGCCATTTTATTCCAGAAGAAGGTATGAAATGAACATGCAAAAAGAGCACTTGTAGAAATAAACCCACACCGACAACAAATATTTATTAAACAACATCAACAATACAATAACTATATAACAAACAAAAAATGATGCTTGTGTGAAGGCTTCTGCTTAAATAATATACGTGATGGTGTGATGAGATTTTTAGAAAGACCTACGAATTCTGTTTTCCTACTAAGCAATTAGAAGAAATCGGTAAATAGTATAGAAGAAAAAATAAATAAATAAATAATTAGAAGAAACCGGCATAATTCTTTTGTTTTCCTGAACCCGCCATATGACGGGATTACAGAGCAGACATATATTGCAATATTTGTATATCTCTTTTCTTACTATAACTACATAGCGAAATAATGCTCCAGATTCGTTATATTATCAACCTCTTAGAAATAGCAGTGCGGATTTTGAGGTAAATTACATAATGTCTCATATTCTTTAGATGAATTTCAAGCTTTTCGTTATTCTAGGGTTCTTGGACTCAGAGGTTGTAACAAATCAGAAAGTTTCAATGTATTTCAATAAGTGAGGCGGATATATTCTTATGTAAGAAAATGTGTGGAACATCTGTAAATTCTTAAAACAATAGTTTTTAAAGATTTCTTTTAGTGAAATCATTTGACAAAAAATGATACAACAATTATTTGTAAAAGGATTCTGTGATTCACCACAACTGATTACTTCAAACGAATGCTTTCCGTCACAAAGTTTGACTAAACAAAATAAAACATTTTCCAAGTGTTTATTAATCCTTAAGTGCTTACACACAAAGAGTTTTAATTAATTTTTCAAATTCTAGAAATGAATTCCAAGACATATGAGTGGAAGTAAAAAAACAAAACAAACTAAAGGCTGAAATGAAAGCGAAAAAAAAAAAGCCTTTGCAATAATTACTTGCTCCGAATTTTTTTAATCAACTCAACCAATTCTAATTAATGGAATACTTTTGAATTAAGAACTTATCAGTGATTAAATTTGTTTGAAGTTTTCTTTCTGCCCAGATTGGAGTGTGCCTATGGAGTTTAATGAAACAGGAACATGTGAATTGAAATAAAATGGAAAGAATGAATTAAATTTATTTTCGTCTGCATTTTCTTTTCTTTGATCTTTTCTTTTCAATCTCTTTGCTTGAAAAAGTATTTAATAGAATTGATGCTGAGTTTGAAAGGAAATGAGAAGCTTAACAAAGCTTTTCCTAACAAAAATGTATTTGAATTGCAAATTCCGGTGTGTGAAAATTTTTTAAGGATAAATAATATTTCAATTTTTTTCAAATTATTATTTTGGAAATTGCTTTTGTTATAAGATAATTCTAATTGCTAAAAATTCAAACAAATTAATAAGGTAGCAGCATAAAGTTTTGGAAAATTATTAAAATTCTGTAAAATATATGCGATAGGTATTTTTGACTAGAATTATGAAAAGAAAAATTGCTGGTATGGAAAAAAATTGCTCTTTATTATTTCTTATTTTCAGAATTATAAGTATTAATCTATTACATCTGAAAACGAGGTTGCATCGGGGCGGATTCTGGTATTTGAGCTCCAATATTTCATTTTATGTTAAATCCATCTTGTGTACAGAATGATTTAAAATTCTATTTTTGCTGCAATTGTGCATGTACAATAAGAAAAGCCTAACGCGACGAGAAATATAGAATATTGTAAGGGATCTGAACAAAAGAGTGAACAACTCTTTACAGTTCTAAATTAGATATATATTGTTGATAATTAGAAATCAATGGAAGTATTACTCCATTGGGGCAGAGAGTTACACCAAAAATACGAGACAGAATGGATAGAAATTGATATAAAATTTTGACTAAAGTTTGAAATATGAGTAAAAATTCGTATCAAATTTGGCTATTATTCCACTATTTGTATATTTATTTACATGTAAAGTCTGCAATTCAAAACATAATAAAATCCCTTTAGTATACGATTTTGAAATGAAATGTCTAATCTCATTTGAAATTTAAACCCTAATCTGTATTTTAAAAAGTTTAAAAACTATACTCGTTTTTCCTTATTTGAACTCGAAATTTAGGACGGTTTTTACGTCTCAGACCTCCCTGAGTTGGAAAAAGAAATCTTTTCCAAAATGCTCATCTGTACTTGAGAAAAATAACTCAAAAATTTATTGAGCTAGAGAAAAAAAATTGGCATACTGTCTTTACACCAAATTTGTAATTTTCTATCAAATTTTGAGCAGTAGACCCGATTCGGCTTTTTGATTCAAGTTGGCATGATAACAAGACAGGGAGAACTAGTTGAATTAAATTTGATGTCCGAATTTAGCATTTGTACTAGGGAAGAATTTGAGCTAATTCCAACAAGGGATCAACCGTCTGTCGGCCGGTACTTTCAGAAACATGTAAAAATGATATCACAAATTTATACTGCATTACATATTTTATATTTTGGTTTGGAATTTTCTCACTACAATTGGAATTATATATCAAATTTTAGTTTCAAACGATTGTTAAGAAACGTGTCTAATACACAAATTCGTCTTGAAGATATTATTAGCTGTAGGCCATAGTTTAAACGCCAATTAACTCGACAAGGATGGCACGATGGATTCAGTGAAAATGCTAAATTCCCACTCAAGGCAATTATTACTACAAGTGAAATTCTATATCAAGTTTTAGTTTCAAACCATTGGGAAGAAACGGTTCTAATACACAAATTTGTCTTGCTGATATTATTATTCGCAAGCCGTGAATTAATCTCCGAATATTTTGTATTGGGTTGTTCGGAAAGTAATTTCGTATTTTTTTGTCAAAATGAAAAGAAATTTTCGTTTAATGAATAAATTATTTATTAAATTATAAAATTGCCATTCTGGTCTAATACCTTTTGCCATATTTTTGGTAGTAACATGATTACACGCTCATAAAAGTTTTGGTCTTTGCTGTAAAAAAAACTGATCGAGGTGGTTTTTGGCAATCCTCATTTGAAGGAAAAATTTTGCAAATCAGTTCTGGTACTGATGTACTGTTAACACATCTTCTCCACACATATTGGCTAATTTATTTCTGGCTTGAACAGCATTTTTACCTTTTATATGGCAAAAAAGAAAAAAATGACGAAAATGCTGTTTATTGCTCTCCATATTTAAAAGGGCACCATCCAAAAACTACTGCGAAGAATCAGCTGCACTTTTTCACACTCAAGCCTTGCTATATCAGCTCTTAAAACATAAAATGATTTTGCGGTTTAAGTATGAAATTGGGTGCGAAAAATGCAATTAAATCCTTTGTCAGGAAAAAACGAAATTACTTTCCGAACGACCCAATAATTATTACGCCAATGCCATGAAAAACGTTTTCTGGAATAACAGCTTTACCAGAGAGTATGCGGGAAGGTTTTGGGAATGTTACTCACTCTGGTTTATATTTCGAATAAAATGCAACACGCTATGTTATTTACATGAAAAATTCGATCGGTAAACAACCCCTTTTTTCATTTATTTAAATATTTTTAGTTACTTCATTGGCAGAAGCTATTTTAAAAGTTAACAAGAAATCTTAAAAAAAAAAAAATAAACATTACTGATATTTTTTCCCTTTTTTACGCCAAATACCAACTTTCGACAAAAAGCCTGCACTTAAAACAAATCCTTCCACTGAAGACAAGTTCAACAATTCGTATCCTTTTGAAAAGAATTCTGGATTAATTCCAAGCAAGAATCTTAGTTGTTACACATATAAAACCACAACTATAATTGAATTTGGCGTGAATAGCCATTTGTGCCAAGTTGGCAGATAGTACAACATAGTTTTAATTTTTATTGAAAACATGTTTGAAGCAATTTCTACGCTAAAATTGCCGTAGCTTTGATGGTTGAAAATCTGCAACATTTAAGGTAACCTGCTTGCAACTAAATTTCTATATTTTTAACTCAGACTGTGTGATTTTTGTGTGCATTTTCTTAAAAAAGAAATTAATAATGATTCATTTCAATTTTAATTCTATCCATTAAGTCTTGCCATGACATTTGTAATACTACGGTTTAACATAGAGACCAAGTAAAGGGTGTGCAAAATTATCTCATATAGATTATTACATAAAAGGTAAGTTAGAGTTGCTTTTTCCTTTCTCGTGTTCGAAAAATAATGTAATTATTAAAAAAAATCCTGATTTTGACAAATCTATACGCCTTATACTTTCTGAATTCGAAAACATTTCTGGAAAATGTACGTCTGTCTATGCCAAAAATAACTCAAAAAGGATGGCAAGATACGATGCCCGTTTCAAGCACCATCCATCTCAAAAATGCTTTGAGATGGATGGATGAAAATCAAATACGTCGTTTTCTATCAAATTTTCTGCAAAATTCATCTATAGAAAATCTGTGACTGTCCTATAATTCGATTATTAGCACGATAACTACAAAACGAAGTGATCTCTTTAGATTAAATTTGGTACACGAAGTGATCTCTTTAGATTAAATTTGGTACACAAAGTGATCTCGATAGATTAAATTTAGTAAACGAAGTGATCTATATAGATCAAATTTGGTATAATTTGGCATCGAATTTGGTATACTCAAGGAGGTGGTATACTTTGGTATACCACCTCCTCCTGACTCAAAATTTGGACGATCACCAAATTTTGAGCGAAATACAACCGGCACGCGGGTTGTACATCTGTGTATCTGTACTTTGGGAAACATGAAGACAAGATGACTACATGCATTACGTTTGGAAAGGGTTTTTATGACTACAAACACAATTTTGTGTTGAATTTTTGTTCCAATCGTTTGCGAAAAATGGGTCTAAAATTTAAATTTGATTTTCGAGTTTTATAAACCACATACCAGGGATTGCTGCCTAAAACCTCGCCGAAATTGTCACAATAGATCCAATGAAAATGCTGAATCCAAGCCAAAGGCTTATATAATAATATATTGTTTTGCGTCAATACCATGCAAGGCGTTCGATTGGATAAAATTTTTATTAGAAAGTATTCAAAAAAGTTTTGGGGTTATTCTTAATTCACAGTTTCTAGTGTACAAAGTAGAAAAAAAAGAAGTTTTTGTTAATCGAATCGGTTTCAAAAAATAGAATTTTATTATTTATTTTACGAATTATACTAAAAGAAAATATTATGATTGTCGAAAAATTTAAGATTTTTATGCATCTTCCTGCTACTCTAATGACTTGATCTAGACCGATCAAATAAAAGTATAGAATTTAAGACAATTCCTTTATTTACAGTCATATATACACATAAGAGCAATTTGTTCTAATTTAGGTTAAATATTTGGTATTTACACAACAGTCGAAGGTTTATGATTTATAATGAAAAGAGTTCAGGGAAAGAGTTCTCCATCAATTCGGAGAAAAACACCACCTCCTCCTGAGTGGAACATAAATAGTATCGCAGTCCACAATCCAAAAATTCTCTTCTCTTCAAAGAAAAGCTGGCTTTTTATCTCTCTCCAAACTCCGCCTTCTCAATTCCCGTTCGTTCACATGAGTTCTCCATCGGCCAATCGTTCAGCAAAAATTTCATTCATTTGTGGCGTTAGCATGGCATGGGAAATGTCCATGAATTATGCATCCCAGCAACTCCCCATTCTGGAATACGTGTCAGTGATAGCCCTTTACAATAGGGACCATATGCAATCCAGATGTTTACCTTTGAAGGTTCGGTAGGTTTCACCCCAACAATAAAAATCATGTGTGGTCTTTTATCGGAATCACTCATGGACAGATGCAACGACCACTCGGCGATAAGAAGATCACTCGTCCAGCCATCTGGAGGCGTTCAACAATGGAGGGTTTTAACAGGTGTTGAAAAGTTGTCTGAAAATGCCGCTTATCGTGAATGGGACAAGGAAACGTTACAATCCAGATCTTCCTGGACCCAAAGAACATATTTTTGTAGTTATATCTGTCTGTGAAAACAATAATTCAAAAGTGAATTGTTTTAGAGAGGGGAAATTTTTTATGTGGACCTAATGTCAAATTTGTAAATTTCTTTCCTTATTTGCAGATTTTGGATCGTGTCCTTTAAAAGGAAGTCTGAATATCTATATATCCGTGGGCATATATCCATGATAGCTCAAAACGTTAAAAGTTCAATAGTTTTATCATCAAAAATAAATATGTGTGTTCAATTTTGGACAAAATCCATAAACACGTCTGTTAGGCAGTGTATTCTTAAATATTCACATAAAGTGTATTCAAGGATTCGAAAATACTCCAAATTTTTGCACATGCGTCGGGGCACATTTATTTAATTACAATAGGGGTGAAAGTTAAACTTAACAATAAAATAAACTAGAATTATTTTCTCAAAATCGGAGTATCTATTGGAGCAGAAATCAAGGTCCAATGACAAAGAATTTCGCAAATGTGCTCATCCTTCAGCGTCTCACACCTTACTGGGGTAGAATCGTCGAAAAGTGGCAGCCTCGGAATAATGAAACGAGCAGTATTTGCGTTATTATGCAATAAAGCTAAATACAACGGATAAATAAAATTTAGTAAAGTGTGTGTTTAATGACTGAAATCATTATTCTATATTAAAATTTTGATCAAATTGATTGAAATAAATATGTCCAAAATGCAAAATCTCTTTTGTTTACCTAGTTTAAAATTCTACTACGAAACGGTAAATAGAAGCAGTGATTTAAGACCTTATCACACTGCAAAATATCGTCCGCATTTTTCGTCAAGAAACGACAACGAAATTCAAAGTTTCACATGATTGGTTGAATTTCGTTTGCGAACAATATTTCTGTCACTATTGTCGGCATTTTCAAGCTGGTTAAAAAAGTTTACGATGACGAAAAATTTTCTTGAACGGTTCTTGAGGGCAGAAACGGAAAATTGCGGACAAACATTGCGGACGATATTTTTCCGTGTGATAAGGCCTTTGGGGGAATTTGATTCCTCTCACCCAATTGCTTTTCTGATAAGTCCAGGGTTTGCAGATTCTTATAAGGAGAATTGAACAGAAAATATTATTATGCTTAAATATACCAAGAAGTCGAGAGGAGAATATTATTGATTTTTTTAAAGTCCCTGACTTTACAGAAAAAGATTAACATAGGCACTGGAATCAATTTTAAATATATGGACTCTAGAAAAATCCACATCGAATTTACCTACTCGAATACCTCTGTGTAAACTTTTTTAATCCAACGCCTTATAAAAGATATGACTTCCTATTTTAGAGCAGAGAATGTTGTGAAATTCTGAAGCACTTCATTGGCCATGTGAATCAATATCTTTTCTTGAATTTTTCGATTTGAGTTGAGTGCCATGGAGAGCTTGAGCTCAAGTTTCTTAACCTCCAGACTCAACCGGTGAATACAGTAATGGCATAGCAACGAAACTACTTAGAAAGTGGAATGTTTCCTGGAAAAAAATTACATTGTGTGTGTGTAGGTGTTGCGACTTATGGCACTTTATAGACCAGATGACAGTTGGCTGACAGCGGTTTATGCCGATGCAGCATGTCTTGTTTTTTCAGTTGAACCATCTAGGGCCAAGAACACGACTGAGCTACTTCATGTGTCACATTCTCTTGCATTTTACTTCATGCACACATTCTCTTTTTACGACGTGGGCATTCACACATCTCACAAACAGAACACAGATAAAGAACAGCCATGCCCGAATCGGGACTTGAAACCTGAACGCCCAGATCAAGGGGAAGACTGGCTATCCCTATTCCAGGACACCGGCAAAATTACATTATAAAAATAACAGACGTATTGCAAGGCATATTATTTTCAAGACACATTGCTATACTTAATACAATGGAAAAATTCATACGGAATGGCGTAAAAATTAAAAAAGCAACAACTTGGAAGCGATGATATCAAAATTGTACATAACTTTTGACAAAAATAATAATTTGAAAGCACTTTCACAATTGTTTCCTATCCACTTCTCTTAATGTGGCTTGTCGTTAACAAATCAGGAATCTACGATGCAAAGAGGTGGGAATGGTCTTGTAATGGCTTCCTAATAGAAATTTCGTGGTCTGTGAACACACAATGACACTCCCATACCTATACCCTAGAGGGACAGAGGGGTGCTTTCAAAGTAAATATCTTATGGCTCGCAACTGGTTCCCCTTTTTCTGATTTATTCGCTTCTGGTCACTCTGACAGCTGTGCATTAGGGGGTGAAGTCACTCGGAGGGGGCTATGTTAATGCCTATTTCGTATGGGTGGGTAAACCTTGCCAACCAAAGATCACTTTGGAGAAGTGGAAAAGGTAGCTTTTCTTGGTTTAATAACCTCAGGCTGGCTGTATAAAGACACCTGGTTGGAAAGGGAGGCATTCGCCCAAATACCTGACATCCAACATGTAAAAGGAAGTATTTCAAAATCTATGATATATGATATGTAAAAAGAAATATTTCCAAATATATGATATCTGATATGCAAAAAGAAGTATTTCTATATCTATGATATATGATATGCAAAAAGAAATATTTCCAAATATGTGATATTTGACAAGTAAAAAAAGTATTTCTAAATCTGTGAATATGATATGTAAAAAGAGATATTTCCAAATATGTGATATTTGACAAGTAAAAAAACGTATTTCTAAATCTATGATATATGATATGTAAAAAATATTTCCAAATATGTGATATTTGACAAGTAAAAAAAAGTATTTCTAAATCTATGATACATGATATGTAAAAAGAGATATTTCCAAATATGTGATATTTGACAAGTAAAAAAAGCATTTCTAAATCTATGATACATGATATGTAAAAAGAAATATTTCCAAATATGTGATATTTGACAAGTAAAAAAAGTATTTCTAAATCTAAGAATATGATATGCAAAAAGAAATATTTCCAAATATGTGATATTTGACAAGTAAAAAAAAGTATTTCTAAATCTATGAATATGATATGTAAAAAGAGATATTTCCAAATATGTGATATTTGACAAGTAAAAAAAAAGTATTTCTAAATCTATGATATATGATATGTAAAAAATATTTCCAAATATGTGATATTTGACAAATAAAAAAAGTACTTCTAAATCTATGATACATGATATGTAAAAAGAAATATTTCCAAATATGTGATATCTGATATGAAAAAATAAGTATTTCTCAATCTATGATATTTGACAAGTAAAAGGAAACATCTCCAAATATATGACATCTGATAAGCAAAAGGAAATCTTTAGAGGATTTTAAATGTAAAAAGGAAGAAAAGATGGTAAGATTGATGATTCGACATTTTTTGTCTTCTTTTTAACACATTGCATGCAACGGGCAAGTAAGTAATAATATACACCACACATGACACATATACACCATTTGGAGAATTAGCTTTTCTTGGTTTAATAACCTCAGGTTGGCTGTATAAAGACACTTGGTTGGAAAAGGAGGCGTTTGCCCAAATACCTGATATCAAACATGTAAAAGGAAGTATTTCTAAATCTATGATATATGATATGTAAAAAGAAATATTTCCAAATCTATGATATTTGACAAGTAAAAAAAATTCCAAATCTATGATATTTGACAAGTGAAAGGAAACATCTCCGAATATATGACATCTGATATGCAAAAGGGAATCTTTAGATGACTTTACATGTAAAAAGGAAGAAAAGATGGTAAGATTGATGATTCGACATTTTTTGTCTTCTTTTCAACACTTTACATGCAGCGGGCAAGTAAGTAATAATATACATCATACATGACTTTTACTTTCTCATATATGTAGTACAGTAAAAGTACAGTAAGAAAAATTCGAGCTCAAGATTTTGACTCATCTTCACGTTTTATACCTGTCTGAATTCAAAAAACAAAGCTTTGGAAAATGTACGTCTGTCCGCCAGTTTCAAAGTTAACTCCAAAACAATTTGAGCAAGATGGATGAAATTTGGTATATGGTCACGCCAAATTTGCAGATTTATTTCAAATTTTGAGTAAATTCTGTACGCATCCACTTGTCTATCTATCCGATTGTATGTAAACACAATAACTAAAAAAACGCAGATATCCAGTTCGAGAAGATTTGGTATACAGATTTAACATCTACGTTATGAACAACAGCCAAATTTTGATCCAAATCCAATAACAGCCTGATTATCTTTCAGTCTATGCTTCAAAAACATGTAAACGCGATAATCCAAAAACGCAATAACTTAATATATCAAATTTAGTGTTGGATTTGAAATTATAATTATAATTCTGCGTCAAACTTTTGTTTCAATCGGTTGCGAAAAATACATCTTAAACAGAAATTAGATTTTTGGATATTATTAACCTCATGCGAAAAATTAATTCATAAATAATTATGCCACAGATAAATAACTCAGCAATTATCGCTCTATACAGTCAAAATGTAAAGTCAAGTCGATGATATTTCTTAACTATTGTGTACCAGTGTCATTCTCTAACATTACAAGGTGTTTTCTGACATTACAAATTTGCTATCAGATGTAAGATTCGGCTAAATTGTCTTACTCTGTGAGATCTTGCCTTTTTTGATATTGTCGCACACATATGAGTGAACTGGCTCTAACTTTTTTAAGTATGTGTTTTGTTATTTTAAATCTGTGAAAACCACACTTAAAAATGATTCTATACAAGTCACAATATCTAACATCCATACAAAATGCATTCCAGTGTTACTCAGGTCAGTGCAATGAAAATATCCTTATGAAAATGAAAATGAAAATGGAATTAACCTTGGTTATGAAAATGGAAATATCCTTGGTTATGAAAATGGAATTAACCTTGGTTATGAAAATGGAATTAACCTTGGTTATGAAAATGGAAATATCCTTGGTTATGAAAATGGAATTAACCTTGGTTATGAAAATGGAAATATCCTTAGTTATGAAAATGGAACTAACCTTGGTTATGAAAATGGAAATATCCTTGGTTATGAAAATGGAATTAACCTTGGTTATGAAAATGGAATTAACCTTGGTTATGAAAATGGAAATATCCTTGGTTATGAAAATGGAATTAACCTTGGTTATGAAAATGGAAATATCCTTAGTTATGAAAATGGAACTAACCTTGGTTATGAAAATGGAAATATCCTTGGTTATGAAAATGGAATTACCCTTGGTTATGAAAATGAAAATATCCTTGTTTATGAAAATGGAATTATCCTTGGTTATGAAAATGGAAATATCCTTAGTACAAATGGTTGCAATTCAGTTCTCTGAGAAATGTTACCATCGCACACATACACGTGCTATGGCATGCAATGTATTAAATAAAAATTTTAAAAAATCAGAATATTTCCAAAGCATACATTGATTTGTTTATGAACAGTAAGGAGGTTTTATTCATTGTAGCTCCGTAGCTAGGTTTACATTGCTTTATATGCTTCAACTTTTGTTCCTAGATTTTACAACCTTTTATCAAATATTTCCTTAAAAAATACTTTTGCCTTTTTAATGTAATAATGAAGATATATTTTCTTTTCTTAAAAAACATCACATCACATTACTGCTGTTAAATCGTTTAGTAATAGTAGAAAAAATCCTCAATTAATATTATTTGTAAAGACTGATTGTGTGATAAAAGAATCAAATGTAGCTATTCCCATTAAAAGTGTCAAATGGGCCATTGCCCATTTGCGGTAATGCTTTTTATGAGTCATTTCCCTTTTATTATGTAGTAGATATCAGAAATGCCTTATTGTATTACAAGTAGTTCAAAAGAATGATCAATCAACTTGCGTGTGTCACCTCCTTACGAGCTGATTGGACAGTTTTTGAAACTTCCCAAGCTTTCCCCTTTTAACAATTTCATTCAACCACTTTTAATTTTTAACTAATAAAAACTTAATCAACAGCGTTCCATTAAAAAAATTACTTGATACTTATGTTTATAATACAGAATCAATATTAAAGATTAAATGGCGCCTGTTATATAGAATCATGAATAAAAACTAATCTATTTATTTATAAATAAGTCGAGAAAATTCATGTTTATAAAATCGAAAGAACTTAAACTAAATTAAATGAAAGAAGAAAAAAAAAAGAGAAATTGCCAGAAAGGGCAATTATCATGTGCTGGCATGCATTTTGGAAGACATTTAATTTGTGCAAATTTGGTCATCATGTGATGCATGTTTCTGGAATTATTTTAAGGTTCTATCATGAAGTGAAAGCAATTGTTAAATAGTAGCTTTGAACTAAAATCTGTGTCGGTAAGTTATATGTCAAGAATTTAAAAAAACCCAGGAATTCTTTTAATATTTATCTTGCACTTTCTGTCCACAATTTCTTAAACAATACCAACCATAGAATCCTGCATTTATTGTCCAGTTTCTTATATAAACTATCGACAGAGTTCTGCCGTCTCTATCTGTAACTACTTATACATACATTCAACATATTCTTGCATTTGCTGCTCAGAGTTTCGTTCATATACCATCTATTCTTTATCAAAACATGATTCAGAAGATATTATCTTATAAATAATAATACAATCGGTTTGTCTTCAAACTTTGCAATGACGATGACATTGAGCTAACTAAACTTGAAAATTGGGAAATGTCTTTCTATAATGTGATTAACTATTTTATATTTTATTTCATATTTATATGATTATAATAAATTTAGTGATTAAATCTTGGATTTATTTTTCATACTAAGTTTACTTGATGATTTTAAAAATTTTTAATTTTGATAATTTTTAAATATTGCCCTTTTGGGCTTAATTTGCTTGTCAAATTTACTTGAAAAATTAAAAGAAATATCTGCTTGATTAGATTCTAAATAAGAATGGAAACCGAAATTTTTTATTAACTCCAGATAATTAAGAGCGTTAATAATATCACTGTCATATCTTATACGTGAATTTACTTATGCAGTGATACATTTATTGTTTATGAAGGATTAATTTAGTGTTACACTTTCTGATTTAATTTCTTTATTGAATCTAGTTGATAAATTAAAATTTAGTCTTGATTAGATTGAAAATAACATGAAGACCAAATACATTATACCTCAAGAATTTGAAATGTGAAGATATTTTTTCATAACAGATGTGTTGCTTACCATCTTTATGTATGCCCCCCCTACCCTCCATGAAAACTCTGACATCTTTAAGGTATCCGACTACGCTCGAAGAACAATTTTTGAAAAATTGGATTTTTTAAAAACTATTTATGATTTTTAGTTGTATTTTCAATTATAAACATTATAAATTCAAAAAATTTATTTGAAAATATAATACATTTTTAGAAATAGGAAAACGTGTAGTAAATTTAAATGAAATTTAACTAAAACGGTTAACACTCTACACAAAATGGTAATTTAGCAATCCTATTTTTCTTTGTACACAAGTTGTAGAATACAACGATAAATGAACCAAAGTGAACGATAAGTGAACCAAAGTCTAAGAAAAAATTTGGGATGAAAATAAGTTATGGTCAAAAATATACGTATATGTGCATTTTTTCCACAGATTTACGACTTCATTTTTTTGAAAACACTTATAAATGCAAAAGTATTTCATAAACCATGAAACTTTTGCTTCATTTCATTGAGCATATTATTTAAAACACAAGCTGAATTTTTTATGTAAACACCACGATTGGTTTCTGGGATAGCATGTTAAAGGTGGAGAATTTTGGTGAAAATTAAAGCTTTGAGAAAATTGAAGACAAATTTTAACTGAAAAATAGGATTTGTTTAAAATTCCCTTGGATGATAGATCAGGCCATCTTTTTTCTAGAAAAGATAAACTGTTTAGGACAGAAGAAATTCTGAATTATAAGGAATATCACGAAAAAAAATTAGCCATTGAGGTTGATAACCCGTGTTCTTAATGTAGTCGGATACCTTAATATTCTGTGCATTTTGCATATACAGAATGACTAAATTTAGGATAAATATCATGGTCATAGTTTTAAATTTGATTTGAATGTCAAACTTAAAAGAAATTTAATCTTGATTTGGTCTCATGTAATAATAAAAGTCAAATACATTATTCTTTAAAATCTGTACCTGAAAGTTTTTCTTATTATAGATTTACAACAGATCCCTTCCTTATCGATCTTCGGAATAGCTGGAACCTATTGTTTATCAAATTGAGCTTGCTGATATTCAAACCAAACCAAGAATCTCTTTATTACTAGGATTTATATAAGGTATGGAAATTTATTTTTATAACGATTTGATTTAATGAATTAAAAGAAATTTCATCCTAATTGATTTTTAGATAACAAAAATGTCCAAATGCATTACTTTTTACAATCTCCAGACTCTTCCTCACAGGATTTTTGCAGTAACTGAAATCTGTTACTTTATAAACACTTGACCTATACTTAAATAATGCTCAATCCTTACTGAAATTGAGCTCTTGAAATACAAACTTGCTTTTTGAATCAAAATTAAACGACGAATTTGAAGAATTTCGATAATGATAAGGAATTCAATTGCTCATAGATTTAATTTGATGAATTTCACGAAATTTCCTCTTGATTAATATCTAAATAACAAAAAAGACCGAATGCATTATTTCCTATAATCACCAGGTTATTTCCCATACGATATTTATCGGAATAAAATCTATTGTTTTACAGCTATATTGCAGAGTCATAACTGATGCACAATCTTTATTTAACTGAACACTTCAAATCCAAAATTGATTTTTGCATGAAATTAAACAACGAGTTTTTGATTTGAACCTAGCAATTTAAAAGACAAACGTCGCAATCTGGTAAAACTGCGTTTGACCATTCTTCTGTAAAGGCCGGATATGGCCACGGCCCCTTAAAAGTCGTATCCCCTCCCTGGCCGGATTAGTGTGGAACTCCTTACCATCTTCCCATTGGAATTCCCGAAATGGATTCTCCTGCACTTCTACTCTAATGGCGTTGCCTGTCACCTTCTCCTTGCCCCTAGGGACCGATGACCATTAGCTCATTCCTGACAATTCACCCTCCTTTCTCTCATGCTGAAGCATCTGATCTGTGTTCCATGGTTTCTGGAATGCCTCTAAAACCTTTTGCAGAATCTTCTTCTCTTTCGAACATGGATTAGGGCAATAGAAGAAAGTACTTATCAAATATCTACAAGTGTAATTTAAAACCATATTTCTGGCGATTTGCACCATTCAGTACTGCTAATGGGAGCAATTACATATTCAAGGAAATGAATGTTATTTTATTGATTTCGGTTTCACTCATGTGCACTGTAAAACACATTAATGACATACAGGGTATCATCCACAATCATTGTTCTATTTAAATAAACATTCAATATGATAAATGGTATAATTATATGTTCGGGAAACCATTGTTGTTTCATTGATTTCGATTTTACTGCTGTATAATCGAAAGTTATACAAGTTTAATACTTATAAATTATATACATACTTATAAACTATATACAAGTTTAATATAAATTATAAATCATCCATAATGATATACAGTGTATCTTCCAGACTTATAGCTCAATGCAAATATACAATAGAAAATGGTACTAATTGTATATTTGGGGAAACCATTGTTATTGTATTTATTTCGGTTTCACTAGTTTATAGTGTTATACAGGCAAGCTTCCTATACATTGTAAATTATTAACAATGGTATACAGGGAATCCATCATATTCTTAGCTCAATGTAATCTTCTGAAACTTATATATATGTAATAAATGGGTAATTATGTATAATTACTAGTAATTTTTCCTAATCTTCAATAAGCTTTATGAGTGGTTTTATTATTAATTGCCAATTATTTATAGTTAGATTATCCCATATTATTATTAATTACCTATTGGTTAGAATTATTATTATTCATAATCACCGTTATATTTTATGGCGATTATGAATAATCACCTGTAATTATGCATAATTACCAGATTAATCAGGTTTAAAGAAACATATATACTTCAGTTAGAAAAAAAATACTGTAAATGATATGAAAAATTATATTAGATGCTGTTTTAGTCAATAAATATGAAAGAAAAAAAATAATTTGATTTTCCTTATCCTCAGTTCCATTATCATATTTAGTAAAAAAAAGTCGAAGCAGTTTATTTTTTATTCAATTCCTACTATTAGTTCACAATCTTCCTTTATTTATTTATATGTTTTGTTTAAATTTTCAATCGCTCATAAAATTTTCTTTATTCATGCACATAAGTTCAAATACATTTTTTTAAAACTTGTAATATAGTTTTAATATAGTTATAATATTAATATAGTTTTTTTAAATATTAATTCATTAATTAAATTTAAATTTTTAATACTTTAAAGAGAATTTTGGCAGTTTGTAATGAAAATCGAAAACTGCAGCCAGTAGCTCAATCTTGTAAAATGTAAGGATTTCAGTATTTTGCACGTGAAGGTGTAGAAGGTGAGTTCAGTTCTTGCGAAAATCAACAATTTTTTGATAATTATTTTGTATAAGTAACTAAAATAATTTAATTTTCTTTGTTGATTTAAGTAGGAATTGAATTAAATTTTTCTATATTACTTACATTTCATTTATGAATTTTGTTTAAAAATATTAAAAGTTAGGATCAGCAATTTATTGTTGATCTTGCTTTGAGAAACGTTACTTTTTCAGATGTAAGACATGTTTTTGGAAGTAAATAAATTTAATGGATTAGTTATAAAATTTCAAGTAATGAAACTAAATTATTCGAAACACATGATAATTGGATGCAGACAGTAGTGGATGTATGCTTTTTGAAATTTGCGAACATACAAAATATTCGTTAACTTCAAAGTACGAATATAGGGTATCTTCAAAGAGCTCGTAATTTTCAATAACATATATTATAGAGAAGCAAATAGAAATAGATAAGGCGTAGTTACGTTATTACCATTGCTTTCATAAATGATATTTCCCATGACTGAGCATTGTTCTCTAGATTCTTTTTTAAATTTTCGTAGAATACATTAAAGGAAAATGAAGTTGAAAACAGGTGATAACTGGTAGATATGAATAACTCTGAATGCGGTCAAAAAGTAATCACAAAACACATACATTCAACAGAATTTATTTCTGAACCAAAATATCTCCATTATTTGTGAATATTTTATATATAAAGAAATATAATGATATTCAATAATTCTGATATTTCTACCTACCTCAAACTCATAGAAACCTACATGAACTAATACAAGAATTGGTCGTCATACTCTTTAAGGCAGAACCTTGGAAGATGAAAGACCCAATTACGTGAAAAATCGATAATTTTGCCCATTAATTCAGTTAAACAGTTTGCAAACTCCTGTCACAGCTAACTAGGTTTACTGGTGTGAAAATTTAGACAGATCAATTTTGCTTGTTATCTGATTTCGATTCGTAATTACGATCATCCCAAAATATATTTAAAATGCTATATTAATATAGTAACTCTGCTAAACTCAGACGTTGTTTAGTACTGATGCAGAATCTGAAAACTGTTGTCATTTTGAATTGTAATTGATTATAGATATTATTACTAAAATAAATTTTAACATTCTATCCTCTAAAACGTATTGATTTTGTGAATCGTTCTATATTGGAAAAGTCTGTTAGTTTACTTCCAAGATATTCCCCAAATGCACTACAGACTTGAAAGTAGGAACTGGTCACCCAAAGACTAAATGTGGTTGGTGATAATACATTTAGTATGAGTCACAGATTCACACAACGACATTTTCCCTTCCACACAGAATATGCGAGGGAGTTCTGGGACTGTAAGTTAGTCGAAGAATGAGTGGCTGGAGATTGGATTCTTCAGATTGATTCAGTGAGAAATTTTCAGTACGCGTACCTTCAATAAGTGCTCAGCTATGCGATATTGTGCAATTACTTTAGCAATCCTTCAACATGAGGCATTCTTCATCGACTGTAGCAAGTACTAATCCCTAAAAAATACTGCCTTTACTTCAGTAAGATTTAAGCCCTGAGAAAATTTTTTTTTACTCCAGCATGCACTGCGTAATGAGATATTCTGCAATTTAGCAAATATAAAACCATGAGATAATCTGCTCTTACTTCAGCAAGACCTGTCACATGAGATTTCTATACCTACTTCAGCCAGAACTGAGTCATGATGCATTCTTCGCTTACTTCAGCAAATACTGATTCTTGCGATATTCAGTTCTTATTCCAACTCGCAACTATGAGAGATTCTACTCTTAACTACAGCGAGCACTGAACTCTGAGATATTCTATACCTCATTTAGTAAGCTTTAGGCCATAAGATATTCTGCATTTCTTGATAAATAAAATAAACTTATATTTAGAGCCTGGATTCATATTCCAACTTATGGAACATAAATAAATATTTATTTCGTATTATTATAGCGGAGCGTTTTCAATGTTTACCACTACTTTGAGTATGCTGAAATTTACTTAATACAACTTTTATTTTCTCTTATATTACATCACACAACATATTATTTCAAGAACTACAGAATCACCGTTTTCTTCATCCGAAGCCATCTTACAGATGTCTTTCGATTTCTCCAGAGCAAAAATGAAAGTTATATTTCTATGGAGAAAGAAAAAAAGATGGATTAACTTAGATCCAACATCGAAGAGGGCCCAAAAAAGGGAAGCAGAAAGAAAAAAGGAAAAAAAAAGGGGAAACTAATCATGCCGGACGATTTGTAACCCTGTAACGATTGTCGGGCTAAACGGGTTAGCCCTTTCCTCCCAAAGTAGATGGTCTTTCTCAGATTTGCGGTGGAAATAAATCGCCCCGGCCATCCAATAACCGCCTTGCCTCCGGACCTCATCACAGAGGCCCTAAAACGATTAAGTACAGCTTTAACCTGCACAAACCATCGGGTTCCAGGAGGGAACTGTTTTTTGGGACCAGAAAGACAATTTATTAGCAGTAACAACATTGCCTTTTTTGAGCCTTGGGAAGGAGTGTTTTTTCTTCTTCTTCGAAGGTTAAGATTCGTTTAATGGTCACTTTGAAAGTAAAAAAGTCGTTTCTTGTTTCCGTTGGCTTGAGAAT